>JAZHYW010018488.1:0-13615 GCA_037355805.1 Ixodes ricinus
ATTGTTTTTTATTATCCGAAACGATTGAAAACGATCGTTTTCAATCGTTTCGGATAATAAAAAAAATATGATTTTGATGTGTCAGTGCCTCCTTAAGGCTCGTTCACACACATGCAACCGAGGGCGCGGGAGAGAGACCAGACCGGTTTTAAGATATCACAAGAGGCTTAAAGACCGGTCTGGTCTCTCTCGGTCGTACTTTCGGGTGCAAGAGTGTGAACGGCCAACACCACCTAGACAGAAGGCCTCTCGCACGCGTCATAACAGTCAGATCGATCGAGGCCTGTGATTGGCCACGAGTGCTGCGTCAGTGTTCGGCTGGGGCTCGCGTCCAACCAGCGCGGCGAAGGTCGCGCTCGGACCCAATAGCCGAGTTAGCGCGATCCGACTCTGATGACGTTTCATAGAGGGAGAGAAGACCATGCGGAGGCCTTCTGTTCAGGGTGGTGTTGGAACAAGCGCTTCAAGACCTGCTCACAGCAGCGCGCCTGGTCCTACGCCGTTGCAAGAGGCTTAAAAACTGTATTGTCTCACTCGGTCGTACTCGGCTGCAAGTGTGTGAACGGGCCTTTATACTCCGCCGAGTGCGCATCTGCTAGGGCGACGAAACCCATGCCAGTTTCAGTCTGGCGATCACGTCACCTTGACCACCCTGTAAGCTTAGGAGTAAGAACTATTTGCTGCTCATGCACAGCAGACAAAAAGGCAGGCATTTGAACTTCTCACTAAGCATGTGTGCCAAGCCTAATGCCTGTGAAAATTTGCCTACTGCTTAACTACCTGCTTTTTCTTTCATGTGGTGGTTGGCTGCTACACTGGAGAGGCTGTTGAACATCATAACATGACGGCTGATCATGCTGTTTTAGTTAAATTAATAATCGAGTTTTCATCCAGGACGTAAATTGGAACCGCGAACAGCAAACTTTAATGTACACATTGGTAGAACAAGTACGTACATTTGTTTTGTACGTTATGAGCGTAAAGCTTGGCTGGATATGCAACGCAGTTTCCAATATACACCATGGTTTTTCCCCAATCAATAAAATGTAAATCTTCCAAAATATTTGTTGTGGCTCTCTATTTTTAGCGCATCAAATATGTTTTATGATCGAAACTTTTCTTCATCAGCACGGTTGATTAGCAAAACTATGATGCACATAGAAGTGAATGTCACAGGTCAAGTATAGAAACCAAATGTAAGACTTTCAACATGATTTGTGAACTTGCATTTAACATATATGTTATCAACCTTTTAGGTGCTTTTTTCTATAGTACTTACATATGACATTACAGTACATGGCTCGAGCTTTGAAATTTTGCTCTCCTCTCGTCCCGCTTTCCAGCTCCATTATGGCACACCAGTATTGCAGCCGGCTGTGTTCATCATTATCAATCCGTTATTAAAAATGGAAGATGATTACGCCTGTGCTGTGAGGCGTCAAAATTATTTTCTCCGAAAGATAGCTCCTTGTGAAACAACCTTTAAAACATGGTGGGTTTTCATATTGGCAACTAAATATTTACGCAGAAATACGTTCTCAACGTATTTATTACGGATGTCATATTTGGTTTGATATGAATCAACGTCAGTGCTAGCTTGAGGCCGTGTGACCATTCTCAGATTTCCAGTTGTCGTGCAATTACTAAATTGTCCATCTCGCATAGCTTATAGAGCAGGGGTCTCAGACACGCGGCCGGGGACTCGCTGGGACGCGGCCCGCAGGCAACCGGGTACGGGTCCCGGTTCCCTTGCGCTGGAAACGGTACCGTTGAGCAGGGGCTCGAAATATAGGGGGCGCTCTGACCCGTTTGTTTCCCCACACCTCGGTGTTTGCTCAACACAAGGCCTGTGCACATGCCAACAGGCCTTATGGGTATGTCCATGTCGTCTTCTACAATAGAGCGGGGGCACAGTTTAATGTAAAAAATACTAACAATCGACGAAGCCACGTTAAGTGCCGGATCTATCCTCGTAGAATGTGAGCTTGACCCACTTCAGCTTTTGTGCTGAGCTGGGACCGTGCATGCAGCATTGTTCATGCAGGTTGGAGTGGAAACAAAAGTGTCCCTCCTCCCCTCACCGGAGAACACGAACTCCAGCCGAACGCTGACGCCGCGTTCGGTTATGTTCGGCCGACCTCTGAGTCATTGTATTTGTTGTCCCTATCCGTGTAGTTCTAAAGTTAACCGCTTGGGGCGTCACGGTCGCTCCTCCTCCCCATATTCTCGCCGATTCATTTTCGCTCGAAAAGTAGCTCTGCTCTTCAACGTATTCACATAGTTTATACTTATTTTTGTTCACTTTCCCTTTGTTTCGCTTTGTTTTTAGCTTCCCAGCTTTTTGTACTGTACAACAATTACACTACTGCTGCAAGCACGAACTGTTCGTTTAAGGATGCATTTCGGCTGCGTGAACTCTCGATCAGCAGGAGTAGCTGCCAAAGATAAAGCTACGAGCTCGGGATTAGAGCCTTCAAAGTATTTGTTCAGAGTGTTGTAATAAAAATTTCTCAGTGAATTGGGCAACGAAAACGACAGTGCAATTTCTCTCCTGTTCTATTAAAAATGCCAGCACGTTGGCGGGGCGGTGTCATTTTCATTCTTGATATCGCATGACGTCAGGCCCCAAATTAGTCATAAAACAAATCAAATCTAAAATGTCACTGGCAAAACTGAGTTACAAAAATCATTGAGGACAAGGTCTCTTCTCTTTAAAATTGTCTAAACCCCCCCCCCCCCCCCGAGGTGTTGCGTTGGCCCTCGTCCTTTCAGGTATGGGCTACCTGGCCCCCAGATTCAAATTAGTTTGAGACCACTGTTATAGAGTATCAAGGGAAAAGAGAAGCCGCTTCATACGATGGCAGACGGAACCCACGTTTGCAAGTAGAATAAAGGCTATCATCCTCATCACTTCAGCGAACAGTACACCGTGGCCACGCTGCAAATGCCCTTTCTCTCAAATGCTTTCAAACCCGGGGGCCGCGCATTGTTGCGACATTGTAATTCGCTGACAAGAATGGCCTCGTAGATGGACGACAGCGTATTCAACACGGTGAAATTTTGCTAGACATGTGATGTGGTTGATTGAAAATATATTTATAAGAAATTGGATACAACGGCCTATCTCGTCATCTGCGGCCGAGGGGAGATAGAGATCGGGATATTTTGGCTGTGGAGTTCTCCCCCTTGTCGCGATGGTAAACTTGCACGGATTAGAAGAAAGACCCATAACCCGTGCGGTGGTAATATATCCAACTCTGCAAGAGCAAGTACATATAGCGCGCCATCTATTAGCTGAATTTGAAACCACGAAAGTGTGCAGCCCGACGACTCGCCTGGCTTTGGCGATTAGGTCTCTGCAGGCGCGACCGGGGATGCGCCGGCTTCGGTAGTGAATAAGCTAGCAAACGTTGTACCTTCCGCCATTTTACGACTTTTAGTACACGGCAACGTTACTAGAAGACTCAGTTGGGAAACTCACCGCTGAAGCCCGGGCCGCTAGCATCCACCGAGACCGAGCTAAACACAAAAACAGCGCCACTCTTCATCTTTTTAAAAAAAATTTTTACTGTGGTCACTTTGAGCTTGCAGAAAGCATGTTTTTGCTTAAAAACAAACGGAAGAAGCTCTTTTTGTAGTGAATTCGATTGGAGTTTAGTACAAAATGACATGCGCGTGATGTTTTCTAATATATCTAGCTTGCAGAGTTTTGCGGCAAAATTAATATTGTTTTTATACAACCTTGTCTCAGCGGTTATTTCAGGTAGCGCGTCCCGACCGGGCGCATCCTAACTTCGTTAGTATTCAGCGGCGCGTCCGCTTAGAAAACGGGGTGACACCCCTGAAACCCCGTCCACCGTATATGTTTCGGCTCCAAAATGGCCGATCAAAGCTAAAATATAAGTGACAGCGGGCGCTGTTGAATGTGGTTCTCTGAAAAGTTCCTCGAGTGGCCGCTGCGGAGAAATGGCGTCATAGGGAACATGGAGTTCGAAGCAGTGCAGGCTCATTCACACAGGCGGTTGAGTCGCGTTTGCGGACACGTTTGAGGACGCGTTTGCTTGAACATTCAGTGCAATTGCTCGCTATTTGATGGCGAAAACGGCGGATCCGCTAAGCATTTGCGTTTCAAACGCCAGTCTAAAGGAGCGGTTTAAGGTGTGTCTTTGTCGCGTCGATCAATGTTGCGTCAGAAACAGATTGAGACAGTTCAGCTACACAACGTTGCAATGTTTCGTGTCTGTACTACAGTGTTACCGCGTTGCATAAGAAACATGTCGTGCGCTGCAGTTGCGCAACATTTAAATTATGCCGCCTAGCAAACGTTGTACCTTCAACCTTTTTCCGACTTTTAGCACACGGTTTCCTAGGCAGCATGGAATTCGAAACAGTAGCCTAACGCTGCGCCTTTGTCGTGCCGATCAATGTTGCGTCAGAAACAAATTGGAAACAGTTCACTACACAACGTTGCGATGTTTGGGTCTGTACTACATGTAATACCACGTTGCATAAGAAACATGTCGTGCGCTGCAGTTGCGCAACATTTAAATTATGCCGCCTAGCAAACGTTGTACCTTCAACCTTTTTCCGACTTTTAGCACACGGTTTCCTAGGCAGCATGGAATTCGAAACAGTAGCCTAACGCTGTGCCTTTGTCGTGCCGATCAATGTTGCGTCAGAAACAGATTGGAAACAGTTCACTACACAACGTTGCGATGTTTGCGTCTGTACTACAGTGATACCACGTTGCATAAGAAACATGTCGTGCGCTGCAGTTGCGCAACATTTAAATTATGCCGCCTAGCAAACGTTGTACCTTCAACCTTTTTCCGACTTTTAGCACACGGTTTCCTAGGCAGCATGGAATTCGAAACAGTAGCCTAACGCTGTGCCTTTGTTGTGCCGATCAATGTTGCGTCAGAAACAGATTGGAAACAGTTCACTACACAACGTTGCGATGTTTGCGTCTGTACTACAGTAATACCACGTTGCATAAGAAACATGTCGTGCGCTGCAGTTGCGCAACATTTAAATTATGCCGCCTAGCAAACGTTGTACCTTCAACCTTTTTCCGACTTTTAGCACACGGTTTCCTAGGCAGCATGGAATTCGAAACAGTAGCCTAACGCTGTGCCTTTGTCGTGCCGATCAATGTTGCATCAGAAACAGATTGGAAACAGTTCACTACACAACGTTGCGATGTTTGCGTCTGTACTACAGTGATACCACGTTGCATAAGAAACATGTCGTGCGCTGCAGTTGCGCAACATTTAAATTATGCCGCCTAGCAAACGTTGTACCTTCAACCTTTTTCCGACTTTTAGCACACGGTTTCCTAGGCAGCATGGAATTCGAAACAGTAGCCTAACGCTGTGCCTTTGTCGTGCCGATCAATGTTGCGTCAGAAACAGATTGGAAACAGTTCACTACACAACGTTGCGATTTTCACGTCTGTACTACACTGATACCACGTTGCTTAAGCAACATGTCGCGCGCTGCAGTTGCGCAACATTTAAATTATGCCGCCTAGCAAACGTTGTACCTTCAACCTTTTTCCGACTTTTAGCACACGGTTTCCTAGGCAGCATGGAATTCGAAACAGTAGCCTAACGCTGCGCCTTTGTCGTGCCGATCAATGTTGCGTCAGAAACAGATTGGAAACAGTTCACTACACAACGTTGCGATGTTTCACGTCTGTACTACACTGATACCACGTTGCATAAGCAACATGTCGCGCGCTGCAGTTGCGCAACATTTAAATTATGCCGCCTAGCAAACGTTGTACCTTCAACCTTTGTTTACCTTTAGTACACGGTTTCCTAGGCAGCATGAAATTCGAAACAGTAGCCTAACGCTGTGCCTTGTTGTGCCGATCAATGTTGCGTCAGAAACATATTGGAAACAGTTCACTACACAACGTTGCGATTTTCGCGTCTGTACTACACTGATACCACGTTGCTTAAGCAACATGTCGCGCGCTGCAGTTGTTCAACATTTAAATTATGCCGCCTAGCAAACGTTGTACCTTCAGCCTTTTCCGACTTTTAATACACAGTTCCCCAGGCAGCATGGCGTTCGAAACAGTAGCGTAACGCTGCGTGTTTGTCGTGCCAATCACTGTTGTGTCAGAAACATATTGGGGACTGTTGCGCAAAATCTCCCAACACTCCCACAACATTCGGAACATTCTCGCAACATATCTACAACATATCAATGTTACTTGGGAAGCCAGGGTTCCATTCCTGGCCGCGCGTACACGCATTTTTGTTGACTCTAATTTGATGTTCTGGTAAATTCGAGAATCGTGTTGCTGATTCGAGGTTAGAATATTCTACACGCAGAACTTTCTCAAAATGTCACGAATGACAGTTAATGAAGCGACGAAGACTGAAACAAAATAAACGTCTAATAAAGTGAACTTGTGCCCAAACCAAACGGAAAACAGAGGTTAACACTAGGGCGTCGATAGCGGAGTAGCAGCATCGAATGCTGGGGCGAGACTGACTCCGGCTTGATATGCGGAACCCCTTTTGTACACGTGTGGGCTTCTGGAATAATCGGCGTAGAAAGTTTGGCGTGTAGAACATTCTAACCTCGAATCAACAACACGGTTCGCGAATTTACCAGAACATCACATTAGAGTCAACAAAAATGCAAATCTGCGACCAAGAATTGAATCCTGGCTTTCTGCGTGGAAGGCAAGCGCGATAACCGTTAGGCCACGAGTGCGCTGCATACTTGGTCAAGTGCGCACCTGGCAATATGGGCATTTACTTGCATTTTGTTGAAACTGTAAATGAGGAACTTTCAGTTTCACCACCTAAGTTAGTGCCTTCACTGGATCCTTTTCGGCACATAGGCAACTTTGGTGGATAGCAATTAGCTTGTCAAAGGAAAACCAAACAAACCAGCAATGGCTTGTCTGTGCTTACTCTGTCACACTGTATTTAATCTACGGGGAGTTCTAATCATGTGCACGGTTCTATAAGATAAGCCAAAGCACTTTACACAACTAAAAACCGCCTATTTTTGTTAGCAAGTGTCCTGCAAAACTATATATATTCGGTTTATTGAGCCTACTGGTAATTAAGTATTATGTAGGACCAAGGTGTCAATTGGAAAGTTGTAGACGCCTTCAGAAAAAATCCAACTCAGATGTTTGGTGTGAGATGCTTCTTTTTTCTCAATGCTAGCTTTCCTAGCATTGAGCAGTTCCTTTACAAAATTAACTTCTTGTGAACGAAAGATAACCTCACACTTCTCGAGCATTGCAAAAACAGGTAGTGACACCGTACACAGGGGATTTGGTTCACTGGTGGTTGCAGCTTTAGGACTTGAACTGGGTTAGTGAAGCATTTTTATTTTTCGTGTCTAGGTCAGTATCGATTTGCAAGTTTTACACAGCTTGTATTGCCACAAAGGGACTTCACTGTGTATCCATAGAGGTAATGCAGTGATTTTCTGTGAGTGGACGGCAGTTCACCCATCACCGCTTGGCTGTCGGAGATACATCGACCACCTGGGCAAGCACCTGGTCATCGTCGTCTGGAAGTTCCCATGCATACTCATCTTGCATTTCTGCGGCGCTGTCCTGCAGTTCAGCTTCTCCGGTTTGGCGACTCTGTTTGCTGTTTTCAAATTAAATCTGCAAGGTATTCAGTACCGTCCATCTTATAGTTCCCCGTCCTACAGGGCTGGAAAAATTGTAAAACGTGAATGTGTGCAAGACGGTCTGAATTGCAGAGGCCGGGGGATTGCGTTTCGTTTGCCTAATCACACTGAAAATGTGTTCGCGGGTGTCTTGGGTCAGTCGGCTAAGCAACAGGTACTTAAAGAAAGAACAACTTAAAGTTGTTCTTTGTCAAATACAGGTTCACATACAGGTTCTTTGTCAAATACAGGTTCTGCAAAGAGAGGCTGCAGTTGTCGAAATCGCGACACCTGTCTGTACAGTCTTGCAGGACGGGCTCAAGCCTGGCAGATGCATGATCATCTTAAAGAGATCCAGCATCTCGCTCAGGAACTGTATGGCATCGTCCTGTTTCTGAGAATGAAGCTCACTCATTGCAAGGCTCTTGTTACGAGAGGTCGTTAGTCGGAACCACTTAAAAACAGTTTTGAGAAACCATGCCATGGTGATGGCAGCAGGAGACATCTTTGCTCGTTCAACAAGCACTTGCCGATCATAGTCAGCAAGAAGATAGACGGCGGTATCCACATGTGTGGAAATCTTCGGGCTGCCAACCGCGCGGTCGTGATCAATTCGTTTCCGCTCCTGCATATCAACAGGCTATTAAGCTTGCTCAAAGGAGCATCATCTTGTTTTTCCAAACTTGACTTTGCGTCAGCTTATCATCAAGTGCGACTCGACCCTAAGAGTCGAGACCTCATGGCGTTTATCACGCATGAGAGCTTGTTTCGCTTCAAGCGAATTTGTTTTGGCCTGGCCTCTGCGCCGGCTGTATTCCAGCAAGTCATGAAAAATCCTTAAGGACTGCCCCGGCGAACAGTTCTACCTGGACGGCGTGGTCGTCTATGGGTCGTCACCTCAAGAACATGGCGCACACCTGCGCGTAAAGTCTTCCTAAGGATCAAGTCTGCTGGGAAGAAGTTGAACCGGAAGGCGATTTTCTAGCGTCCCAACTTTGTCTTTTTTCGGTCATAGTCTATCCGCGAAAGGCGTAGCGCCCCTTCCGTCCAAGACAGAAGCCGTTTTGAACTTCCCTACACCGCCCGATCCAACGCAACTCAAGGCATTCCTTGGTTTAGTGGAATATTACAGCAAGTTCATTCCACACTGTGCGACAGTGGTCGAACCGATGCGTCGTTTGTTGCGCAAGGGCAACTCTTTTTCTTGGACTCCTGACGTTGAGGGAGCCTTGCATGGGGTCAAGACTGCTCTTCAAAAAACACCCATCCTGACAGTGTTTGACCCGACGTTGCCAGTCATCGTGTCGACTGATGCTTCAAACTACAGCCTTGGAGCAGTTCTGCGATAGCATGGGCAGAAGCTCAAGACTGTTGCCTTTGCAAGCTGTTCCTTGACAGACACCGAGCGGAGATACTCCGTGGGAGAAAAGGAGGCCTTAGTGACCCTGTGGTATTCTGGTCCTGCGAGAAGTGGCATATTTGCCTCTGGAGAAGACAGTTCATCATCCACACCAACCATCAGGCACTCGTCACCCTCACGTCTACGCACGGGAGTCTGACCGCTACACGTCAGCCGTTAGACAGCCCGCCTGTTCAACTACAACTTCCTGATGGAGTACCGCAACGGAGCATGACAACACCGTTGCAGACGTACTTTCCTGTCTGCCTTTCAAGGACACCAAAATGGTACGAAGTTTCCTGAGGAAGTGGTCTCCATTGTCTGCACCCCGCTGCACCTGAGAGACTTCCAAGATGCAACAGCTCGTGACACCATTCTGCCGAAAGTCATCCAGTACATCTCGTCGACATGGCCAGCTGAACACAAGCTGCCTCCACGGTTTAAGCCCTACTGTGCAGTCCGAGAACAGCTTTCGCAGCTGGATGGGTTGGTGTTTCAAGCAGAAAAGATCGTCGTGCAGACCAGTCTGTGTGACCAGGTCATCGAGATAGCGCACGAAACTCATCAAGGGATCACGAGGACCACGGGCCTCTTTCAAGAACTCTACTGGTGGCCTCAAGTATCTCTCCACATCAAACAATATGTACAACATTGCACCATCTGTCAGTCTACGGACAAACCTGTGAAGACATACTGAGCGCCATTACTGCCAGTTGACTTTCCATTTTGTCCTTGGACGAGAGTTAGGCGTGGACATTGTTGGTCCGTTTGAGCGCGCTCCACGCAACAAACGTTTTTTATAACTCTTGTGGACTACCACAGCAAGCACCCAGAAGGTCATGAGTGTCCACGTCACAACTGCGTTGGTGATAGACATCCGGAAGTTGGTCTTCGCACAAGAGGGGCTACCAGAAGAAATAGTTGCCGACAATCGTGTTCATCTCTAGAAAATTCACAGAATTCATAAAGACTCATGGTATCCGTCATGTCAGGGCATCCCTGTACCATCCTCAAGCAAATGGACAGGGGGAACGCTTTAACCGCGTCTCGAAGTCCACCATTCATTTGGCTGTCGTACAGCGACGAAACCTCCAAGAAACCGTCGCAGAATACTTGGGAGTGTACCGTAGCACTCGTCACGCTGCGACGGGAGAGACTTCCTGCGTTCGGGGCGTCCAACCCCCGAACCCCAACTTCCAAGGTCCAGAGTTCAAGAAAGGCTTCCACACACAGTCCAAGAAATACCAAGACGCATGAGGATGTATTCAGACAGAAGACGCGCTGTCAAGGGACCTACATTCATTCCTGGACGGACCGTCAAGGTCAAGAATCCTCATCACAGAGGCAAGTTGCAGATGAAGTATGCTTCTCCTCAGATGATCCAAGACCAAGTGTATCCAGCTACGTACCGGCTAGACGATGGATCCACCTGGCATGCTTCCAAGTTAACACATGACTCTTCAACCTACATCAACTAGAGCATCCTGGTTTTAGGAGGATCTGTTCTTCCTCAACCTTCCCCCTCCCCAATTCCACTGCAATCGTTTCGCCTTGCAGCCCTGCCGGCTCTTCCGGAGCCGCCTCTTCCTGGTCCGGCCGGCCCGGACACCACGTATCGAGGTCCCGTCATTCAACGGCCAGCCTCCAGGCCTCAGTTCCGAGGGTTCCCCTCCTCTTCCTGAAGATCCTGCTGAGGCTGGAGGTCCCCTTCCCGGGGTCCTCCCGTGAAAGAGGTACCTGTGCCCAAGAAGAATGCTCTGGCACTTGAGCAAAACCTGTCTCCTGGGACGTTGGCAGACAACAGCTGGTCAGACGCCAGCTGGTCATCCAGCTGCACAGCGACAACTACTGTGGGTGCTACTTCCAGCCCCTCCTGTGACAGTCCAACAGTGCCGGTGCCATCGCGCATGGAGTGTGTCTTCGACACCACCAGTCACAATGCAGCCTACATTATCTCCCAGACCGGAGCCTCCCGAGCCCCGAGATGTGGATGATCCAACCCCCCATCATCAAGGCCGTCCGCACCGTTTGCGCAGGTTGCCTGAACGATTTAAAGACTATTTATTAAACTGGCATGATACCAGCCCCACACTGAAGGAACTTTTAGATTAATTTCAATAATTGCATGAATGAACTACCAGACAATACTCATAGCCAACCTCAATGATTTTTTTTTGTGTGGTGCGTACAAAGACAATTTGAGAAGACGTGACTATTTTCAGTGTTTTTTTACATGTCAGCGAAAATCTTTGTGAAGTGAAGTGTTTGGTTTTTTTTTTCTCGGAACATGCAGTAAGAGTTGTGTAACTGGCTACTCTCCAGTGTTTTGCCCAATCTTTGTTTCATTCTGCCCAATTTCTTTTTGCCCGATTTTGTTTTATTCTGCCCTTAAAGGGTAATTGCAAAGAAAACAGTGTTTTTCTAAACAGCCTATTTAGGACAAGCGTGTCAGAAAACAAATCTTCCGCGAAAAAACTAGTTTTTTTCTAGCGATATTTACGCTGCAGGACGTAATTTAGTCGGAGTCACAACTTTTCCATATTTGAAACTCCCGCTCTTTCGACGCAGGCGGAGTGGCTGCTGTATGTCACTCCGTGAGGTTTAGCAACCACTCCGTGACGTATAATACCAACTTTGTGGCGCGCAATTTAAAACGGACGAAATAGCCGCAAACTAAAATGAGTCTCGCGCAATAAATATTGCTGTAAAAAATTTCGTTTTTGGCAGAAAATTTGTTTTGTGACACCCTTGTCCCAATTAGGCTGTTTAAAAATACACTTTTTTTTCTTTGCAGTAACCCTTTAAGGCTTGGCCTTATGAGATGGTATTTGTATTGCAACTGCAATTTCTTGTCGCTTAGGCGATATTGTCATAAGTGTTGTAGCTCATTTTTTCATTGCATTTTCTAATTTTGGTTTTATTTAATACTCTTAACTGATGTGCAGAGGGCGTGCTTAGGCGCAGTGAGCTATGGGCGCGTCCTCAAGGGTGTACGTAAAAAAGTGTGTGTGAATAAACGGGGGCGTTTTCCGTCCGGCACTCGGAGCGTCCAGCTGTGTCAGTCTTTCCTCCGCGGCCCTCGGCTCTGGCCGCCACCTCGGCCGCCTCGGCTCGAACCCGCCCACTACATGGTGTCCAGAAGTGGGATCCCTTGTTCCCGCGGTTCGATATGGCTGCTAAGGACGCTCCGGTTCCTGCCCTTGCTGCCGCCAGTCTCCGGAGCCCGGCCCCGTTCTCCTTCGACGATGCCGGCGACTGGCTTCCGTGGCTGCAGCAATTCGAAGACTACGCCTTCGCCACCGGCATGCACGTGGCGCCGGACGAGACACGAGTCAGGACCCTCCTCTATTGCATGGGTCCACGGGCACGCATCGTCCTCAGTTCGCTGATGTCCGACGAAGAGGCCTACAAGTCCTACACGGAAGTCACCCGCCGGCTCACCAGCTACTTCGTGCACCCCATAAACGAGGTGTACGAGAGCTCCCGGTTCCCAAGCGGACGCAGCAGCCAGGCGAGACCGTCGACAGCTCTTCACGGCCCTTCGGAACATGGTGCGCAAGTGTAACTATCCGTCACCAGCCGTTGAAGACCGTCTTGTTCGCGACCGTTTCGTCGTGGGTTTGGCGGATTCTCGTCTCTCGAACAAGCTGTGCCGCACCCCGAGCCTCTCCCTGGACGACGCACTGGTGCAAGCCCGTCAGCACGAAGACGCCGAGCGAGGAAAGCAACGCCTGTCCCTCACAGCTGGTCAACCGACCGCTCACGTGAAGCGGCGACTTGCGTAAACCAGCGCAGCGCACACGGACAGGACTCAAACGGGACCTCCTGCATTCTACTAATTCAATATCGCTGTTGCAGCCGGCCGGTTACCGCCGTCGCCTGGGTGGACACTGAGGGGCACATGCGTTCGTGCTTCCTATATGAAGCAGCGCGCCGCGCTGCTTCTGGTATCTTCTTCAGTTGCAGGCCAAGCCAGCCCTGCATGTACCAGAATCTAATAAACATGTATTAGACTGTACACGAAGAGAGCCAGAAGACAGCGTAACGCGCTGCTTATATAGGAAGCACGAAGCGATTGCCCCTAGTGTCCCTCCAGGCGTGCGGCAGCTGACCGGCTGCAACAATCATATGCTCACGGGGTTATCCTGCAATGAAATACTCCCATTTGCGCATACAAAACTGTTTTTAAGAAAACAGCAGTCAAGCACTTGCCTGCAGAATGTCGCACCGCTCTGCAGAAGGATAACATGCCTTGCACCCCTACGTCACATGATGACGTAGGTGCAAGGCATGTTATCGAGCAATTCTGCAGGCAAGTGCTGTTTTCTTAAAAACAGTTTGTATGCGCAAATGGGAGTATTTCATTGCAGGATGGCTTTCGTGAGCATATGCGATTGTTGCAACCGGCCGGTTACCGCATGCCTGGGTGGACACTAGGGGCAAATCGTTCGTGCTTCCTATATAAAGCAGCGCGCCAGCTGCTTCTAGTTCTTCTTCAGTTTGCGGGCCAAGCCGGCCCGCATGTACAGTGGGAGGAGGGGGGGGAGAAGGCGGGGGGGGGGGGGG
>JAZHYW010018490.1:0-14910 GCA_037355805.1 Ixodes ricinus
GATTCTCGTAGCTGAGACAACGCCGCTGAATACTTCAAGTTCAACGCACTATCTAGCTACGGAGCTGAGGGTGCAGCGGTAAAAATTCGAAGTGGCCTCCGAACGATTCTCCGCACCCCTGCAGTCAGTCTCCGGAAACGGGCACTGTTCAGTCAAGATGCCTGAGAAACCTGCCGTGTTGTGCTTAAGACGGAAGCGAAGCATGGGGGATCGGCGTGCGGTTGTATATCACTACTGCGTAGTGTACGTTAAAGACGCCAGGCTAGCGGTTGTACTGGACTGGCTAAATTGCTCATTTACAGCGCGTGACACGTCGCAACTTTGAAGTGGCTGACCAACTACACGTTGTATAAATATCCACACAACCCCAATTATTGTAAGCGAAGCATTGTGACGAGCAAGACAAGACACACTTCCGGGCTCCAGCATGCAAGCGGTCGTATAGAGGAACCGAAAATAGGCCCCCGACGAAGAAACCCTGGTTCGAAGCTCTTGGCCGCTGCCGGAACGGCTTCCCGGCACCGCCGCCGTGAGGCATGACGGTAACGCGTGTTTTCTGCCGTTGCGCTTGACAAGCTGACTGGAGACGCCTTCTTCACGCTTGCCTGCAAGTGTCCCCTTCAGTTGTGGGGGGGGGGGGAGGGAAGGGGAGATTGGTGACCAAATAATAAATAATTGGGGTTGTGTGGATATTTATACAGCGTGTAGTTGTTCAGCGACTTCAAAGTTGTGACGAGTCACTCGCTGTAGATGAGAAATTTAGACAGTGCAGTACAACCGCTAGCCTGGGGTCTTTAACGTGCACCACGCAGTAGTGATATACGACCGCGCGCCGGTGCGATGCTCATCCAGATCGAAACGGGCAGGGGTGGGGATTGAACCCAGGATCCCTGGGTTCTGCAGCGCGAGCTTTCGCTCCACGTGCTCCGAGCTGGTGTGCGTTAGCCCACTCGGCCACCGATCCCTGCGTGGAGCACGTTAAAGACCCCAAGCTAGAGGTTTGTACTGCACTGGCTAAATTTCTCATCTACAGCTGCGAGACAAGCCGCCCGTTGAGGCACACTAAGTTCTAGGCTGGATAAACGTACACACACACTCAATTTTCCCGTTAGTTTGATGTATACCACTGCTGTCACTGGCCGTGCGGCCTCAGCGACGGCGACAGGCGATTTTATTTTGGCCCTCCTTAGGCGCGAGACGACGGCCAGCGCGCTTGGTTCCCTTCTTTGTGACAAACGAGGAGCTGTCGGTGTCGCGAATCATGACGGGACACTCGTTTTAAACATCTTTTTGGTTGTATATTATTGGCATTCGCTTCTAGCAGTAATTGTTTCCAAGCGCCACCGACCCTTGTCCCTGACAGGATAAAAAAGGCAGCCAGGTCTTTCAGTTATACAGCGCATCCTGCGCGAACAGCCAAGATTCGGTAAATCGGCGTCTCGTGAACCTCGAGCATGTACGCGCAGCGCATGCGCGATGGAAAGCAACGTGCGCGTGCTGGAAGCCGGGAGTTCGAAAGAGACGCCGCGTCCTTCTCATGCCGTCAGTGACTATAATGCAGAAAGTGACTATAATACAGGAAGTGACTTAAGTCCAGAAAGCATCGTCGTTACATTATTACTATTGCTGGATTTTAGATGACTATACCTCGTTTCTTAGTCGGAAAACAACAGTTATCTTCGAGTGAAGCTGACGTATTTGAAGAAGGTGAGTGTAATGCGGGACTGTGCTGTAGTATTGGAGAAAGCTTTTAATACAGCGGCTTGCGGACGATATTGGTTTCATAAACATGTAGGTGTAATTTTGTCGCACTACATCAAAGAAGCAGAGGTACGGTTTTCCTGAACAGATCAAGGGATCGTGAGTTACGCCTTCAGTGCAAGTCATCGTCAAGCGCACGAATACAGACTACCTTCTTGGAGGATTAGTTTGATTGCAAAGCTTTATATATATAACCCTGGATAATTTTATAACGTGAAATCCCATATCAATATAACCCCGGGTTTCCTGGTTACATTAATGAGCCTCTAGAAATTGTAACATAACTTTTTTCTTCAGATGGTCATGCACTTTCGAACATAGTTTTGTTTACAGTAGAATTCTAGAAAACATTGACACAGTAAAACGACAATATTTCATGTCTTAATACAACATAAATTTTGACTATACCTCCTGTTTTTTCTCTAGGTATAAAGGACTCCCTACGTTCACCACTTATTTAAGATTGACACCGAAAACCAATAAAATGAACGAAAGGAAAAATAATAAATATCGCCATTATATGATCTGGGCAGTTCGCGACACGCCTTCTGCATCACAGGGCCTCCTTTACTCGGTGGCAGACCGTTTCTTGAACGACCGCTAAGGGAGCACGAGAAAGTCGACGTAGATGGCGCTACCGAGCAGACTTAAGTCCGGTAATATATCGGTGCGGGGGAGAGACTCCCTTGCACCGAACGCTATTAATCTTTGAGGAATCGACCCGGTCTCGATTAATGCCTCGGACTGAAACAAAAAGACCGGCCGCAGGGAAAGCGGAAGGGGCCGTCCTTATAGATGGTAGTGTAAGGACAGCGGAACACTCTACGAAACCGCCGATAGGGCGGACCATATTTCAGATCGAGAATCACTACAGTAGCGTATGCCTAGTGGAACAGCGTTTGTTGTACAGAATCTGGATACATTTTGTGCGACTGCCGCCTACTATGTCGTTCGGCAGCACCTTTATAGATTTGCTTGGAGCGCGCACTCTTTGATCTGCATTAGGACATAAAATTTGACATTTGCACAAAGTCGTTTAAGCACGGGTCGTTTAATTGAATTTTCTAATCTTCGTTGGGATTGAAACGCACGGATGTTCCTTTCAAGCTTTTAGACGAACTGCAATTCTTTTTCTAACGATAATACGAGGTTCGCGAAACAATATTAATATAAACCGATCTCGAAAGTTAATCGAGCGACAGGAACGCGAAAACAATGTTTTTTAAGTTTTATGGGAAATTCGATTTTTTTTCACGTTCCGCTTAAGCTAACTACTAGATTTTTGGCCCAGATGTGGAGCCTTTATTTGAGCTAAATCTCTGTTTATTTTGCGTTTTAATGCTCAAACTCTAACAGAAGGTGTACGATTCCGCCCATAAATCGACTGAGAAACAGGATCCCAAGTTTCAGATCTCGAAACTCTCTATCGTCAGGCAAACACTGTACGGAAACTTGAATGACCACTCATTTATGTATTTTATTAAGCTGCACATGCCCGTGACTTTTTTTTCATACTCACAAACAAATAGACGGTGCTTTCTACAGTAGAACGCCGAAATACAGTTTAACACGAGACCGCGTTACCAGACGCGTGTTGTAGAGAGCAGGAAAACGTTATAATATACACGAAGAGCTGTGGGAACGTTCACGTACACGAAACTGCATAAAGAGCACTGCCTGACGCCGGCACGTAGCCAGGATTTGGTTTCGGGGGGGGGGGGGGGGGACTTGTTCATGACAAAATGCTGTATGAGGGGGAGGGGGAGAGGAGGTCCCAGCAAAGTGGAAGATTTCGGGGGGGGGGAGGGGCGGGCCCCGTGGGCCCCCTGGATACGTGCCTGGTGTGGCGCTGTAAGGCGCAGGATCAGGTATGTAATAACTGCGCGCGCAGTTCGACTTAAGGCCTGTCTCCAGCCTTCTTAATCGCCGGTTTAGTTTGAACTACGCACACCAGGGGCTGTTCCAGCCCACAGCTGTGCGGCGCTGGGTGGCTTACCGATGATGAATGCGACAGACGAGGGTTCGAGGGGGACCAACTTCTCCTGTGGGCTTTGAAGCTGAAACAAGAGACGGTTCGCTATATTTTAACGCGTGTCAGACCAAGAGAAGAGAGAGAGAGGGCAAAGCGAGCAAATGGGCAGGGGAAAGAGATGTTCTAGCCACTGTTGCCAGCTGGTGCCAGCTCGCGCTACTCAGTCGGAGGTGAATAAGGAGGGGCGATCGAGGAGCTCCGGACTTTTGTTGTTTCTTCGCGAACCCGAGTTTGATTGATTGCTGGTATCTAGCTCTCTTGTCGATACTTCAGCTAAGGGTGCGTAGACCTCGATGTTTTTTTTTCTTCGTAGTTTTTCTACACGTTTTTTTTCCCTCTGATCAGGTGTCGCCGTCAAGGTTGCTCTTGCCCTACACTTTACAAGTTGTTGTGCTGGTGCAGGCCTGTGGCGTGCTTCTATGTGCATGAGTGCCTGTGCGTACGTGTGGGAATCTGTGCGTGCTTCAAGGACGCATTCATTTGATTATGTTTATTATTAGGGCTGGGCGTTTAATCGCTACACTTTAAGCAAATAATTAATCGATCAACCGGTGGTGTTGGCCTTCAGGCATAGTACCCTGAAAAAGGACGAAAACTACACAATTTTATTCGTACCGCTTTTTTACTATATCGTAATAGTGGATTGTATAACCTCATTTAAACGTAACGCTGTACTACAAAAAAAGAGGGGGGGGGCAAGCAATCTTAAAATGACAATGTTTTACATTATTATTATAAACCTGTAATCCCTTTTGATGAAAGTCATGTAACATGCAAAAATTCTTTACTCGGGAAGACAACAGTGTTTCCTTTGAAAATAATTTATATGCGCGAATTTGTAAAGCAATACTTTTTTTTCTCCATGAATTTTTTCACCTTCGAAATCAGCAGGTTACCCGTTAAAAAGATATCGTGATTGAAGCAATAATTTATTAATTCGGTAGGTTAATCGATCAATTGCCTAACCCAATTTATTATGTTTATGTGTGCAATCTTCAGGCGAAAGTAGACAGCGATATGGAAGGCAGAATTTATTGGAGAGTTTGAGGTGAAGAATCGGTTTGCGTGGCTATTTTTTTTTTTTGAGTGCGTGTGTCAGCGACGTAAGCGTCTTCTTTAATATTCACTTGGTTTTGGGAAGGAAGGTCTCACAACTTTTGAAAATCTGTCATTTGCGTTCGGTTTTCTCAGGACACAAAGTTTGCTCTTAGTCTCTCATCTTTTTGTTGAGGAAATCGCATTTACGTTCAAAATACTTGTTTACATTTCTTTGTACCCGCGCCAAACATTTGCATATGAGTGTTCGCTCAGATTTTTGAATCAATTCGGATCAAGGTTGGGGACGCTTGAGTACTTAATTAGGTAGTCAAGCTACGTATAAATGTTTCTAGTATTATGTAAAGATTTTACAAATTCGATCACAAATTTTATTTCACCCTTACACATGTTTTTACGCAAACCATGCATAGCCAGCTCAGGTCCTAAATAGACTATAGTCTCTGTTTGTTACACTGCGTCATCATAAATAACGTTTAAATTATATAGAAAACCAAAGATTTTTTTCGCCTTTTGTTATTAAGCTTGATTTTAATCTAAACAATATATGCAACATTATATATTGTACATTAATGTACGGTTTAACACGCAAGAAAAACAAATTGGGGTGTGTGTATGTTTATACAGCCTAGAACGTGGTCTGCCTCTACGGGTGGCGAGTCTCCCAGCTGCAGATGAGAACTTTAGCCAGTGCAGTACAACCGCTAGCCTGGGGTCTTTAACGTACATCACGCAGTAGTGCTACACGACCGCACGCCGGTACGATGCTCATCCAGATCGAAACGGGCAGGGATGGGGATGGAATCCAGGATCCTGGGTTCTGCAGCGCGAGCTTTCGCTCTACGTGCTCCGAGCTGGTGTGCACTAGTCCACGCTCCGGTTACGCGAATCTCCCCTTCAACACGCAGGACGCAAATACGCCGTGCTTGCAGCTTGCAAATATTCTAATATCGCTGTAAAGATTTTAATTTATTATTTTCGCTTTAAATCGTCCATTTCACTTTTTATGTTCACGTAGATGTAAGAGGCTTCCACATGAAACATATTGTATAACGACCGTTTTTTTAAACTCTTACAATTTCAGCTTGATGCCAGCCTTGTGAAAATAGTAGTTGGTAAAGGAGGGCCGAGCTTTTCCATCTTACTGTTGCCACTATTGTATCCCCGCAGCGCCGCCTTTCTCACATCTTGACGAATTAAGGAAACCAAGCACATTCTTATCTGACCGAACCATGAACAGTGCTTCCCAAGCCAACTTGAGACATTTCACGACGGGCAGGTCACAGAAAAATAAGAATTAAATGCAACGTACCTGTGATGTGCGCGGCTTCACGTGGCTTGGATGTGCACATTCAACGCGCCTAACATTGCGCCATAGCCTCCTCTATACTTACAAAGCCTGGCAGTTCGACGACGGAGGCATAGAGTGCCCGGTCGGAGATTTGGAGCGCGGGGATCTGGTAGCACAAAGCATTTCTCTAGGAGCCTGGTTGTCAGCGCACAGCTTTTGCAGCGGCGAGGACCCGAAACATGGTTTTCAACCCCGACGAGAAAAGAAGCGGTAGCGCGAGGAACGCGAGGAGCTCGAGCGGACATTCCATCGCCCGGGCGTAGTGTGTTTCGGCTTCTCGCCGCGGCGGAGCGCCCGTCACGTGGCTCTGCTCTCGTCCGTTCTCTACAGCTCTACCTTCTCAATTGCGGCGGCCGCTTCTCGAGGCGATCTGCCAGGCTTTGTAAGTATATAGGATGCTATGATTGTGCGCGTACGAGTGCGAGGATGACAGAGAGAGAAGACTACGTTCGAAGCGTTCGGAACGCGTGACCACGCCGGAGGCGTCAGGGCGCGGAAGCGAAGGGCCGTCGGACTATGGGCCGGTGATTTTCATGATTTTCCCTTAATCTGACATCCGGCCCCAGCCAAGCCGCCAACCTTGCTAAAGGCTGGTGTGCGTGTTCCCGGGGAACATCTCAAGACCACGGCAGCGTTGTCTCCCTGAACACGCCATCCCGAGAAACAACGCTCCCTCGCCACACCCTATGTCTCCCGGCCCCAAGCTCGTTTCTCAGGTCGTTGGCACCTACTTCGCCATCACTCAAGCATTCCGCGCAGCAAGACGGCAACCGATAAGTTTGTCCAAAGAAGTATTAAGTTCGCTTCCGTGATTCATTTTTTTTTGTGCCACTTCTGAGAGTCCTTGTTTGTTTGAAGGCGTAATTTCTGTGTAGTAGTAGTAGCAGTTAGTGGTGAGGGTAGCGGAAAGTTCTGTGTATGTCTCATCGCGAATCTCTTTTGTAGTTTCCTTGTGTAAATATAGTGTTTCGTTTGTGTGTTTTAAACGCCCTCGTTTTCTTTTATCACAAAAATTAACTTCCAGTAAGATATGAACTAAATAAACTCGAACAATATAAGTAAATAGAGTATCCTATTAAAGCCAGTCACCCCACTTACTTGAACAAAAAACAAAACAAAACAAAAAAACTGAACCATTGTTATTTTTGCTATTTCTTTTAAGGATCTTTGGTTCCATATCACACCAGCTGGGTTGCCACTTTCCATGTAGCCCGGGCCAAGGGCCGGCTTGATAGATACCGCGTCTCAGCTTAGACTGGGAGAAAAAAGCACTGCCAGCGCACAAGCTGAGCGGGACTCAAACCGCGTTTCAAGACGCTTGCACGCCCCAGCCTTTGCAGTCTTTTTTCACCCAGTCTCAGCTGATACGCTTTTCTACTAAGCCAATACAATCCCGTAGTTCTCAAGGTTTGGGGAGCGAAATAGAATATTTGTGGCTCGTGTTTCGAACATCCCAACTCGTTGGTGCACTGGTACAGCACGTCCGTGCTGTGTTGGGGGAGCAGTGGGGACTCGAAACGGGGACCGGAAAATGGTGTGAACAATAAAGTTTCCTCTCTATCTCTCTCCGTCATTACGCTTCCACACTACAGTTCGTATTATACCCCGTTTCATTAAAAGTGCCAGCACACCAGAGGCTACAACAGCGAGCTCCGAGATTTCAGTGTCCTTTCCAAGCACGCACGCACGTGCGGTGCCAGCACCGTTCAGGGGAACATGCTTTTGCAAGTAGCTTCGCCTTCGCTATACCGTCATGTGCAACACACGGACTCCCGGAAGTCATGAAATAAATCATTACGAATAAGAAATCTCGAAGTAATGTTTGATAAAACACTGAGGCCGCGAACAGGATACTTTTGTTTTCTCGGACTTTGTTTTTTTTGTGTGTCTGCAAATGCTGACAGATGCTTGCATTCGGATATGCTGTGAGAATCTCACGTTACAGCGCCGCGTGGATGGTGCAGCCGGCATAACATGGCCCCGTCTTGCGGACGCGCTCGCGGCCCCTGCCCCGGAGCAACGGGTCTATTCCTTAACAACCGGACATTTTTTTAAAGCAAGAAGAAACGTAAGAATATTAGCTTTTTCGCGAGCTGCACACTACATAGACGATCCTCAGCACACTATGCTGTTTATAACTTCCAGACGGTTCAAGATATTTCCGCTGAGAAAGTGAAATAATTTCCTTTGCGGTGCGAACCACAAGCATTTTAGGAAGTATATATTTTTGCCATGAGTAAACTCGATGCCATTCTTGGCCGGAAATGAAGCAGCGTGAACCACAGAAGAGAATCCGGAAGCAATATGTTTCGTTCCAGAGCCAATCAAATACGAAAACGCTACTCGTTTAAGCCACTCTGGCGCACGTTGCGTTGTTTGCGGCGTACTATAGAATGCTTAGCGATAAGCATGAGTTCATCGTTTAGATAAGTCATTGTGAAGGGCAAAGCAGTCTCTGTGCGGGGCGCCTGATTTCACTGTAGCTTTTATTGATGTCGCGAAAAAGAAAAAATGCTACAGGGAAAAATAAATGTACAATAAATGTATGCTTGCCTGGGAACGCGTACATTTTAACTTATTAAACTACTTCAATTGAGAATAGTGTATCTGGAAGACTTTCTAATAATTTTTGCCGCCTTCTGATAGAAACGACAGGCGTAACTAATGATCGCGCGTGCTTATCCACGCGGTTGCTTTCTCACTGCTTTTATCGGGCCACTTTTATTTTGAATGATTAATACTTACCATACCCTTTGCTTTTTCTGATTCCATCAATCGACAAATCCTCAACCCTTGAAATAAAAAAAAATGTGTTTACATATCTGGGCAGATAAAGGCACAAATTATATTTGAAGGTGAACATTTCGGCAGACGTCTGCCTGGTTGGGTTAAACGTTATAAGGAAAGGGCAAACGCCAACCAATCCCTAAAATATTGTAGGGTCCCGACGTTTCGGTGCCGGCTCGGCACCTTCTTCAGGGGGGCTATTTAAAAGAGGAGCAGCTTCTTTCTCTTCTTCTGCGGTGAATGTAGTGCAGTATCTTCGTCTTTTACGGTGGTTAGTTTTGAAACCAGGTGCGGTACCCTCGTTTTCTTCAAAGTTGGTTATTTACAAACGAGGACCAGCATCTTCGTTTTCCTCTATGGTAGGGGCCTCTTTCTTTGGTGTCTCCTCTAAGTGTCGTAGTCCACTGACGTATGCTGAGGGCAAGGTGCCGGAGGATCGATTAATATTTCCTGGTGTGGTCTGTATGCGCCATGACTCAATAAAGAGCCGTTGGCGCCAGTTGGTTTCTACATCCAGGATTCGGGTATTTTCAAAGTCGATGCGGTGGTCATTGTCGTCGCAGTGTTCCGCAACAGCGCTACGCTCTCGATCAAATTTGCGTACGTCATTCTTATGTTGGCGGACTCTTTCCTTGAGGTTCTTTGTTTCGCCGATGTATGAAGCGGAACACTCAGCACAGGGAATTCGGTACACAACGCCTTGTGCCTTTTCTCTTGCTGGACGGTCTTTCGGACGAGGCATTAGGCGCCCAAGTGTCGAAACAGGTTTGTGAGCCACCTGAATACCTTCTTTGGCCAGCGTACGGGCCAAAGTTTCGCTAGTTCCCTTTATGTAAGGTACACAGACGCGGATGTTTGGGCGGGACTGCGTACTATTCTGTGGGTGCTCAAGGCTGCGACCAAGACGACGGGCAACACGGCTGATGAAGCTGTTGGTGTAGCCATTCTTTTTAGGTCGGCGATGACAGCCTGTTCTTCACTTTGTTTATCTTCCTTTAGAGCAGCAGATGTAGGGTGGTATGAGTCAAACCGAAGGTAACGTCCGGTGTGGGTCAGGCTTCCTGTATACAGTGAACTTCATGTCTTCACGTACTCGCTTGACAAGCACATCCAGAAACGGCAAGGTGCCGTTTTTTTCGAGTTCTAACGTAAACTGGATGGCCGCCTCGATGGAGTTTAGGTGTGCTAGAAAGTTGTCCACCTCTGATGTTTTGAGGATACAAAAGCAGTCATCGACGTAGCGTAGGAACACTTTGGGGCTAGCCGGAAATGACTGCAGCGCCCTTTGTTCTATCGCTTCCATCGTCAGGTTTGCCGTAGTAACCGAAATAGAAGCACCCATTGCGGTTCTTCGTTGAGTCATGGCGTGTACAGAACTCTCCTTGGAAGCATGAATCGATCCTACGGCACCTTGCCTCAGCATACGTCAGGACTACGACATTCAAGGAGGCAAGCATATTTCATACCACAGAGGAAACTAAGATGCAGGTTCTTTTGTAAATAACCAACTTTGAAGAAAACGAGGGTACCGCACCTGGTTTCAAAACTAACCACCGTAAAAGACGAAGATACTGCACTACATTCACCGCAGAAGAAGAGAAAGAAGCTGCTCCTCTTGAATAGCCCCCTGAAGAAGGTGCCGAGCCGGCACCGAAACGTCGGGACCCTACAATATTTTAGGGATTGGTTGGCGTTTCCCTTTCCTTATAACAAATTATATTACTTTCACATTCATGTAAGGAGTCCGCGTCTTTTGCGGGTTTGTTGTCAATCTTAGAAAACGTTCATCTAGAAATACAACGAAACAATTTCTAACGTTTCTGTCTCATGTGAATGCCTTTTAGCGTCGCTGTTGTTCTTGGGCTCACCTGGGTGCTTGTCGTCCCTCTGGCTTCCGCTTTCTGATCCAGGGGGAGGAGGGGCCGTGAATGGCAGGTTTGCAAAGGAGCTCTCTCATAGAGATGCACTTTTGACACGCTGGCCAGACAACGAAAAGAGGAGAGTAACCCGTGTCTCCTACCATCGCTGCTATTGCTGGTTTGGAATACAATTGCCATCCTGTCCACTCATTGATATACCATGAGGTGCTGCTCATAACTATGCGACGTGATTTTACTAGTGCGGTTAAGGTGGCTGCTTTCAACGCAAGGGCTACTCACAACATATTGCATGGGTGCAGCACTCCCGCAAAATATTTCTTATGCGCCTGGATAACATCCATATAAATAAAAAATCTGCCCCGCCCCCCCCCCCCAAAAAATACTAATAAATATATATATATATATATATATATATATATATATATATATATATATATATATATATATATATATATATATATACATACAGAGAGAGAGAAAGAGAGAAAGCGAGACGCGCGCGCGAGAGAGAGAGGGAGAGAGAGAAACAACGCAGTATAATAGCGCGACATTTATCTCTTTGAAGTAGCATTTCACCAGCTAGCATACGATGTCGAAACATGTTTTGATTTTGAGATGTCCACCCCTAATTATAAGAGTGCTTCGGATTCGCTTCTAGCTCAGTATGAGTCTCGAGACGTAAATATTGCCATATATTTTTCTTTCTTTTTTTCGGGAAAACTTTATTTCTGACACTCGTGTTTTATCCAAGCGTAAAAACATAAAATAGGAAGGAGCCCAGCGTATCTTTAAGGACACGTAACCCAGAGCCGGCTTCAGTATTTTCTTGAATAATCTTATTGTCTCGAAAGTGCTGAGTATTCCTAGTAAGTTGAAAAGTTAAAAGAAATAAAACTAATGCAGGAACCTGGTGCGTGGTCATCATTCACTTGTACTTCAGACCGTACTATAGCATAGTTATTACAACCGTCAAAGGTATGGCCTGCCGGGGAATTTAATTTTTAATCTCCATGTTGTTCATGAGGGTTTGACTGCTGCTACGAATTGTCATTTAGCAGTCAGTGGATGTGGCGTGAATCCAGAGAACACACAAAAGTGAGATGAATTTGTCCACAATAGAGCTACCTGGACTAGGCTAACGTCGGTAACGGTATTTCTCAAAGAGGAGTCATATGACAATCACAGTTTTTAAGTGTATTCTTTGAAGTTTGGACTGCGGAAGCTGAAAGCGAGTAATATTCAGCAACTTGTTCACAGCATCCTTATAAACCTAACTAATAGACCTTTAAAAAATTATATATTATCAATAATATAATGCTAAAGTGGAAGGAAATAATTGCTGTTGCGAACGGCCATAGTAGGTTATCGTCCAAAGGAACAAATGATAAAACAAATGAACAAAACTGAAGATGAAATAATAGGGGTAACCTAACATAGGTTTTTTAATGTATAGACATGCTATGTGTAAAGAAGCCTGTGGATTTATGGGACCATGCCTACATAGCCAGCAACGGAAATTTAAAAAGGAAAAGGAAGAGTAGAGAAAGCGGGGGTATGAAATAATGGCAAGACATATTGCACTGTATCCTAGATTTCTGTTGAAGCCATTCCTTATAAATTTCATATTATTGTCTTCCGAAACTGTAGTGCAACGACTGCTGCTACTTACATCCCGCTCGTACCAAGAAATGTCACTGAATTCTATGAAGGTAGTGGCAAGCTCCCGTATGGTTGCCATTCTGGTTCATGGAATGAGCAGTTTCTCCTTGACCTCTCCATTCATGGTGAGCAAATCTAAATTCTCTGGTGACTGGTAGCTTTATTGAGACGTGTCTTGAATAGCTAGATTTTGTTAGCCACACACCTGCGAAGCAAGTGCATGTCATCGCACCTCCCCCATATGCGGCACCGGTGCATGGTGGCATTAAAAACAAATTTCTGCTTCTAAAAAAAGCGGAAAAGGTCCTTGAGAATAAAATAAGTAAATGTGAATTTTAGCGTATTTCTTTTTCTGTGGATTTGAATATCAAAAGCATTTGAGTCGAACGTATCAAAAGACGAGGGAAAAACCGAAAAACCAACCGCTGGATGTGATGTTATACCCAGAGGTGTCAGCTGCCTTGCGCGTGCAGCTTGTGAAGGAACCCTTGAAGAGCTTCGGACTGCTCGGATAAGGCTTGCGGAAAGTGCTGAAATGTTGAACTCTATGTATAGAAAATTAGGGGGCAAACGAGCTGGTAAAGGTTTAACATAATTTAAGACAAACCCCCCGATGCTGAGGAAGAGACGAAGGACAACACAACACACGGAGTCTCAAACACAGTGAGCTGTGTTTGAGACTCTATGCATTGTTTTGTTCTTCGTGCTTTCCCCAGTCTCGGAGGTTTGGATTTCAGCGCTATTTTGAAAGCGCTGTTGTGGCTACTTGACGCATCAATCTGAAATGTAGTTTTGATATTCGTAATCCTTGTGACCAAATAAACAAAATGTAAGTGTTTTTGTCAAATACAAAGCTGCTTCTGTTTCCTTTTAAATACACAAGGACAAAAGAAAACACTGTAAGAGATCTGCAGAGATTAGCATGATTGATAGGGGGATTGCATGCACAGCGCCAAAGACGCTTATATTGGCGTGGGACGCTTTCAGTACGATGACGCTCCATAGCGATCTTGGTGCAACTTTTTCACTACAACCCTTTCGAAGCTTCGAAGGTTTGAATGAACCGAAATGGCGATTGCCATGGCACCTGATACCGATCAGCCAATCTCCTTGCGACGTTTGGTCGTCTGTATGTTAATATGAATTTGCGTCCGGCTAGCAGGCGGGGAAGGCAAAGGCGCAACTTTCCAGGATCCAGTGGCTTTAGTACGATTCAGAAACCCAGTCTTTTTTTTTATTATTATCCAGAAACACCATTTGTGGGAGACAATGGGTTCACGTCGCGACAAACGAAGAACGGAGGCGATCGATCGGAACAGAAGTGGGCATGTGCAAAAAACGCCCACAAAGAAGCGTATTCCGAGGTCGGGGTCCCGACAACTTGCGAAGTCGTGCGGGGTCGGCGAATCCGCGCCGGTCCATCTAATTCATTTCACTTCCTCCGCCACATTCTCGTTACTTCCGCCCCACCGCCCACACGCTTCCGCTTCCCCTTCGTCTTCCTCATGGCCCAGACCCCGCGTTGCCCCGGGCCTCCCCGACAGCCAGGTCCTCACCGCGTGATCACCCGGTTCAGTTAAATAAGCCCTGATCGGACACCGGGCAGGGAGTCGGGCTTCCCCGCGGCCCAGAGTGCCCAAAGTGGCCATCTATCTGACAAACGAAGACGACGATTATGACCCCCCGTAAATAGGGCCCACGCGTCGCCTCGGATAGGTGCCGATTTCTTCCACGCCTCTTTCTTCTCTTGTTTCTTGCGCAGTACTCCGAACATTTGCCTGTTCCTGGAGGTTCTTATTATCCCGTCCGGGATCATTCTACAGTGTCACGCCAATGGATGTTCGGAGTCTCCTGGGGATGCGATCTCTTCGGGGTACAGCAGGGGGCGTGATGTTTACCACCGCATTAGCCAGTTGACTCGTCAAACACGGACTATATATGAGCTGCCGTCTTGAGGACAGAGTATACGGAAGAGGTGTGAAATGGGGAAGTTAGGGGCAATATTCTCGGGACGGGTCTGGGGTTGGCTTGGGTTCGAGTTCAAGCTGCGAAGGAACGAATGGACCTTTTCCCGAAATGCGTAGTGCGCATGTGTGCAACGCTTTACCTAGCACAGAACTAGCACAACTAAAGTGTCGCTGAGAGCCGTATCTAACTGGTCTCCAAAATTTAGGTAACGAAAATTACTTTCTTCAACTTCAAAGCTCTTTTTCACTGTCCTCTTGAAAATGTCACAGAAAAGACTGCATCAACGCAGAGCACAAATGCCTGAGTGAATATCTCAGTTGTTGTGCAGAGTCTACAGTTTGTGCTCAAAGATACGTCGAAACCCCGTGACCCTCGCCACTCTTTTACGGGTATAGCTCTCGATTGAAAGCGAAAAA
>JAZHYW010018491.1:0-10000 GCA_037355805.1 Ixodes ricinus
CCGCGTCCTGTTTTTTATCCGTAACACGGGTCTAAAGTATCAAACTGCCGCGGTGCTGCTGTTGGATTTGGTTCCGCTGTCCCTGCTGCACATCGCCCTTTCTTTGTCGTTGGTTTTGTTTTGGAGGAGACCTTTAGGCAGTCACTTCCGGCTCTGGACTGGTTGATAGCTTGGAGGCATTCCTTATCTTGCCGTCCTCAAGTCAGTAGAGTCCACCTTCCGACCTGCTGGGTTATGCGCGATGGAGGACTGAAAGCTGGACTTTCCTTGGGCACTTTTCCGGGCTTTTTCACTCCTGACGAGGACTCCCACTCTGAAGCGCGGTGTCCCAGCCGCCCGTCTTCCATCGGTATATCTCCTGCAGCGATCTTGTCTCTGCTGCACACGCTCACGCAGTCGCTTTGCATCTCCTCAAATGGGTTCTTGATGAACTTTGTGTGGGAAAGACCCAAAATGTCACCCTGTGTCTTGGCTTTCGACCGTGGAGCAGAAGAGCAGGAGACAACCTGGTGGTGGAGTGCGGTGTACAGCGGTAGACGAAAAGGTAGTCGAGGACTGCAGCGTGCAGTGCGCGGTTCTCGAGTACTGCACACTGTATGTAGGACTTGAGGGTTCGGTTGAATCTTTCCACCTGCCCATTGGTTGAGCTGTGAAGATCGCATGCTGAGCAATGCAAGCTTCACAGCCCAGCATGGATGGAAGCGTGCCGTCATAGCTCGGAGAGGGTTCATCAGTAGATGAACCTCGCCCAGCTATGACGGATATACCTTCTCATTGCTGGAACCTCAATTGTCAAGCTGCACTTGCTGCAGTTTTGCCTCAGCCACTATATTTTATTATAATAATAATAATATAATAATAATCTTTATTTCCATTTAAAGAAATGGTGGAGCAAAAGGGAAAAAGCTTCAACAAGAAGCTTGACTGGCCCTCAGCCCCATCGGCAGCCATTGAACAAACAGTTTTCGTGCAATGAGAAAAAAAAATCATATGCAAAAAATTATACATTATCAAATGGGATAACAGAAACAAGACACAGAACGCTTAAATATGTAAAAATATGTTACGCAACTCTTTAGGAGATATCGTTTCTATATTTCTATTTTCTTCTTCAAAGTTGTTTAGAAGCTTTGGAATTAAATACCGAAGCATTTGCTGCCCATAATTTGACCTGCATGTGGGAACCTTCCAATATTCATTATAGCGGGTCAAGTAAACCGTATTATTTTTTTCTAATCTAACTATCTCGTTTAAAAGAACACTTTCTTTTTTTATTTCATTCTTAATGGTGAGTAGAAGTCTATATTCAGATAGCTTATGAATTTTTAATATTTGCAGATTACTAAACATATTCTCAGTGTGAGAGTCATAAGGCGCGTTGAAGATGGCTCTTAACATTTTTTTTTAAGCAGATAAATTTTGTTTAGGTTGGATGCCGTTGTTGTGCCCCAGACAAGGTTACAATAACTCAGGAGTGAGTAAAACAGAGCATGGTAAATAATTATTTTCACGCGAACTGGTAGAAATTGGCTGTGGCGATACGTTAAACCAACAACACGTGACAATTTGGAAACCAAATAATTTACATGGCTGTCCCATGACATATTTTCAGAAAAAAGACACGTAGTGTTTTAAAATTTTCCACGATCTCTATCGGACTTGAGCTAAATACTATAGGCCTTGGCATAAAAATTTGTTTATTTTTCGGACGAAAGAAAATAGCCTTTGTCTTTTCAGTGTTAATACTTAGTCCATTTTCCTTTGCCCACGCCGCCAACCTTGACAAAGTAAAATTAACAGCATCCACAATTTCATCGCTATTTAAAGAGGAAATAAATATACTAGTGTCGTCTGCATAAATTACAAATTTAGCAACAGGGTCTATATTCACAATATCGTTTATATACAGGTTAAAAAGAAGGGGCCCTAAAATACTTCCTTGTGGAACCCCTGAAATAATACGCTTTCTATCGGAGGAATGACCACTAATGTTAATATATTGGAAGCGGTGACTCAAGTATGAATTTAGGAGTGATAACGGCAACCCTCGAATACCATAGTAATTAAGTTTACAAAGCAGAATGTTATGATCCACGAAGTCAAAGGCTTTAGTAAAATCTACGAACACGCCAGCAACCGTTCTTTTTTCTTCAAAATTTTGTAATATATATTCTTTCTGGGACAATAGGGCTGATTCCGTGGAACGATTTTTTCTGAAACCAAACTGCGAAGATGAAAGTAAATCGTGCTTATTCGCAAATTGTACGAGACGGGACTGTATTACCTTTTCGAGGCCTTTAGAAAATAAGAGAAGAATTGAAATCGGTCGATAACTACTGAAATTATTTTTATCTCCTTTCTTGTGAAGGACAGATACTTTCGCAACCTGCATCGCCGTAGGAAATACTCCAGACGAAAAACAAAGATTAAAAATATGGGTTACGTATGGCACCATTATATCAATAACGAACTTTAGTGGGCGTATTTGTAGATCATCGCAATCGCAGCTAGAGCTGTTTCTTTAATTGCATAAATGTAAAAAATACCTCAGCATCTGTGACAGGTTCAAGAAACATGGAATGACTATTTCTGACTTCAATGTATCTGCAAGGATCAGTATTAACGTTTGTTGTAGATAAATTCGCCAAATATTCGCTGAAAGCATTAGCTAAGGAAAGGCCACTTAGATGCACACCGTCCCGGTTAATATTATCAACTGGCTGATGGCCTGAACCAAGATTTAACACTGAATTTAGTTTTTTCCAAACCAAGTCCGTACGACCATTTGTATCCCTAAACACCTTATCATGATACTCAGCTTTAGCTGTACGTAATAATTTTGTTAGTTGGTTGCGATATATTTTAAAGGACCGTAGACTTTGCGGGTCTCTAGATTTAACGAATGTTTGGTACATCGCGTTCTTTGTTTAAATTTTTTCAAGTAAATCAAGTGTTATCCACGGTTTTCGGATTTTTTTAGTTGCCTTAAACATTTTGTACGGAAAATGACGACTATAAATGCTTTTAAATAGTTTTAGGAAATGTCCATAGACTTCATCTACATCTTCTGAACCAAACATATCACACCAATTAGTATCTGCAATCTCTTGTCTGAATGCATTCAACCTTTCGGTGGTCATATGCTGAAACGGGTACGAAACATTATTTCTATTTTGTTTAGGGTTTCTAGTTTTCAAACACATGAATATTAGAAGGTGATCACTTAAATGGTAGCTTATAACTCCGGATTTTATATTTTCACTATCGGCGTTACTAATGAATATACCAATTAATGTTTCAGAGCTTACAGTAACTCTATTTGGAATATTTATTGTGTTCCCACACCCATTGGTTTCTATGATCATATTCATTTCCCTCTTCAATGTAGTATCTTTCAGGATGTTAATATTAAAATCCCCACCACAAATTACGGTATAACTATTATCATTGAGAAAGCGAAGGTATGTGTTGAAAAATTCCAGAAAGTTCTCACTATTGCCATCTGCAGGCCGATAAAACACACTTATTATTAAACATTTCGCGCGCACTGTTAATACTTCAAAGTCCCGTGTAATACATAAATAATCTGACAATAGCTCACAGTTAATTGTGTCTTTAATTAGTAGACATACCCCGCCACCTCGGCAAGTAGTACGATTTAAGGAAAAGCTAAGGAATCGCAACGTAACGTAACTTATGAAAGAGAAATCAAATATTTATTTATTGATTGATTCATGATGTACAGGAGCCTTTCCTATTGTGGTGAACCTAATGCAACAGGACTAATATTCATCTCATATTCATGGGACAAACACAAAAAGTCTCTAAAAGGTTTGACAGTATACACGGGTGCTAAACTCCAAACAGGTCTGGAGTTCACCCACCGATCAGTGAGCTCACCTTGGTAAAGGTTGATATCAAAACAACTTCAACCTCTGTGTTTTTCTTTTAATCCTTAACAACAGTTTCGTAATTGGCTGGAAAAGGGCGCCTTGTACCGCGTTTGACCTGACTGTTAGCATCAGTTCTAATCTGCGGGGAACAATTTGGGTGTGTGGATGTTTATACTGCCTAGAACTTAGTATGCCTCAATGGACGACTTGTCTCCCAATTGTAGAAGATACATTTAGCCAGTGCAGTACAACCGCTAGCCTGGGGTCTTTAACGTGCATCACGCAGTTGTGACTCCAATGTGCGGATCATGCACAGGTGGTGTTTTTGTAACAATGTAGACGTGTAAACAGACGCCCACACCTTAACTTACAGACTAATATGCCAATCCAGGCCATGAGCACATCTTCCCCTCCAGCCCACACTAACCTCGTGCACACATTTAACGTTTGATATGCTGATTCCGGTTAAAGTCCCTTGGTAAATCTCACGCTTACAAGTACTGCCATAGCCTCCTCTATACTCACAAAGCCCGGCAATTCGATGACGGAGCCATAGAGAGCCCGGTCGCAGATTTGGCGTGCGAGGACTTGGTAGCAGAGAGCATTTGTCCGGGAGTCTGGTATTCAGCGCACAGCTTTTGCAGCGGCGAGGACCCGCAACCTGGTTTTCAACCCCTGGAAAAAAGAAGCGGTAGCCCGAGGAACGCGAGAAGCACAAGCGGACATTCCATCTCTCGGAACAAGTGTGTTTCGGCGTCTCGCCGCTGCGGGGCGCCCGTTACATGCCTCTTGTCTGCCGCTCTAACTTTTCGCTTTCAGCGGACGCATCTATACTCCGTTTCACCTTAGGTTGTACCGCAGCGAAGGCTAGAAGCGCGAGCTCATAGCGTTGGCAGCTACCCTTAATGCACGAGAGCTTGTGCCGCGGAGATGTGCCCCAGAGCCAGGAGCTCGCGCTTGTAGCCTTTCCTGCGGTACATCATAAGGTGAAATAGAGCATAGTGGCGATCTGCAAGGCTTTGTCAGTATAGAGGGGCTATTGTAGCGCCAACAATTCTTGTGGAAACGCGTAAAACACGTGCCACGAGCGGGTGCTCCACCGCCATTCGCTTCCAAGGGCAGCCCATTTCAGTGCTGCGCCGCCATTTACCTCCAAGGGGCCGCCCGAGACACATACCTCATGTACTGGCGCGTTTGATGCCACTTCAAAGACAAACGCAAACGCATCGAGGGGCTTTAAAGCCCGCTCTGTGTTAGCACCGTCTTGCGGAGCTCCGGAGAAGTTGTACTATACACTCCATCTGCTGTGCAAATGTGCGTTTGGAGGGGCCGGTGGATCATCGCAGGATCATCGCCGTGCAAGGGACGAGCAAGCACGTGTCTTGCATGGCGAAGATAGTGCCCGCTGGCGCCACCTTTAAGTAGACTCGCTCACGGGCTCGCTTTTCTACTAAGCGCGAGATTGCAAGCTCTTATCTCGTGATCGCAGACATCGTGTTCCTTCTGCCGTTTTCCAGAAATCATGACCGCAGAACAGCGTCCTTCAAGAAGGCGGGACGGTAAGAAATACGCATGTATCAGCGTCCACAGCTTTATCTCAATTCTTTGAGCAAAATACCCATACTCGCACAGGGACAAGGTGGTCTTAGGATATACGTACTCGTAACACGGATCTGGTGAAAAAAAAATGAAACCCAGTTTGTCAGCTTGTGTACATAAACTGCGCATCGCAAAGATCCGAAACGAGGATGTGACGCTAGCCGTATTGATAAAATGAAAAAAACAAGGTTTAAGACCATGATATTGCCTGTATTGAAGGATGCCAAGATAAAAAAATATTTTCGTTTTTTAGCCAACCAACACCAAAGTATAATATATGTAAAATCAAAACAAATGACATTGCGGGTGTGTGTGGTATTTATTTCGGTGAAAAGAAAACAAGAAAGCTAGTCTTCATGAAAAAATATAGTTTTTCTGGTTGACACAAGGTTTTTTTTTTCGCCCTGCTGTTCGCGCCTTGTGCAACAGTTAGCATTGCAATGTATTCAACGCTAAGCTTATCTGTTATAGTTATTAAGATGCTTGATTTTAAACCAGTGTCAATTAATATTCTAAGATCCTAGTTCACTCGTGCACATTATCTTGTATAATAATTAAAAAATAACGCAGAGTTCATGAATAAAACGAGGATTGCGTAAAATGTACGATTTGCTGTTCTAGGTTTTACATATGGCACAACCCAGGATCCAGAAAGTGCGTTTCCGGCCTTTACGACCTCGATAGACGAAAACCAGCAATTTAGTTGGCTCTCGTACCTGGATCTTCTCATACCAGTCTATCTATCACCCCTATTGTTTAGGGAATCCATAGTAAGTACTCGGGGGAGGGGTAAAAACAACATAATTTGCGTGCTGTACATAAAGAAACAAAATCTACATGTGATTTGTGGGGTCATTTTCATCTCAACAACATAATCACAAAGCTCAAGGGTATATTCCTAACGAGCGTGTTGGTAAAGTACACTAGATAACAGAGATAATAAATATTTTATCTTTCTGTTATCTAGGAAGGTCAAGAATATGGCGAATAAAAATGAAATCAAACATTTAAGGGTGTTATGAAACGATATCGGGTTGGTACGTTCACGAAATTAAAGAGGCCTTCTAGTCCTAGTCTGGCCCAAGGATACTCGCACAGACAGCCACTGATTCAGAAACTTCTTGGTCCCAGTGAAATTGCGAAGATTAAGGGGGCTTTCCTTCAGTCCTGCCTTCGCAAAGCTTAATGACGTAACTGTGGGATCAAAACCCCTCACCTGACGATAGTCGAGCGCGGCTCGAGGATTGGACATGAGAACTGCGAGAGCACTCAACTTCGGCACGTAACAATCAATGCCTCGACGAACTCTCGGGTAGTGGCTCGTGTCCAACGACTGCAATGATGAGAATAGCCGAACTCTGACGATGCCTGGAGCTCAGCACGCGTTTCCTACTTTTCCTGACCACCGCGTGTGGCTATGATTAACATTGGCGACATAGGAGAGGCACCAGGCCACGCGGCCGCTTGTTCTGGCTCCGAGTTGAGGGGATGAGCGACGCTCGCATTTCTCGAATTTATGTTCCGACTGCCATTGCTTGAAAATTAAAAAAAGAAACTGCGGAGAGCTTATTCGGTGATTAACGTTAGAGAGTGATTCTGGGTAGTATTTAGCGCAATCAGAAAAATCACTTCATTACCCTTTTAAGTTGGCTTGTGACTTCTCTTAAAAGCAATCGCTTGAAAAAACAATACAATCTTAAGGAATGGTTAACGAAATTTGTTTGTTGCCTTATGTCTCCAACTCTTATCAGGTCTCTTCAAGGGCGAGCGGTTATTGTAGAATCTTTAGGCAAAGCATGATGAGTACTTGAGTTAGTGTTTAAGGGGAACCCTGTCCAGCACTCTGTTCTAGCTTCCACACAAAACGTCTCTCCCCGTATGGAAATCTTATATCTGGGCCATATCTGGCCATATCAAACATTCTATGATTATATACAGCCTATATACAGACTTATCTGGCGTATGTACAGACTGATATGGCGCATATACAGACATATCTGGCGTATATACAGACTTATCTGGCGTATATACAGACTTATCTGGCGTATATACGCCTGATATGGCGTATATACAGACATATCTGGCGTATATACAGCTTTATCTGGCGGCCGGTTTTCAATATATTAAGAAGTTTAAAAAAAGTTAAAAATTCGCTTTGTTAGCAAAATGTGAATGACTCATTGTTCGCAAGCTAAATATTAGCACAAATAATCCCAAACTTCAGCTTTGGCAAGCTTAAGTTTGAGATTATTTAGTGCTAATTTTCACGAGGATTTCAATGTAGAATTAATTATTTTAAAGTGTTAATATTACGCCGGAATAGACAATTTGCTAAATCCCCCAAGCACCTCGGCCCGTACTCGAGTAATCATGGGGACTGTGTTTCTTCAGCTGCCTAGTGATCGGAAATTTCGATCGATTCTTTGGTTACACAGTTTTGAGGGTAATTCAGAGTCACCCTGAACAAGTGTCGTATTGAACCCAAGTACCTGTCATATCACTTTTAACATTTTTCGCCAATGTCAGTACTGTGCATTCTGTTCAACCTTCAACCTGGATGAGCTGCAGACATATCTCTTACATTATTATCATTCTCGTACAGCTTCAAAGACGCTGATATTAAGTTAGAAACGCTAAAAATGCTAGAAACAGCTCCGCTGAATTCGAGCTAAATCCCGGTTTTGTTTGTTGTGATTTCTAGGCTTTTAAGTAGTTCCTGCTATAACAACAATCACGAGAATGATAATCTTGTAAGAGATTTCGGCGCCTCAGCCTGGTTAAAGGTTGGACAGAATGCACAGTATCATAAACGCTGCCATTGACGAGAAATTTTAAAAGTGATATGACCGGTCCTTGAGCCCTTTGGGACGCTTGTTCAGGGTGACTACGAATTACACTCGAAACGTGTGTAACCATGGAATTGGTCAAAACTAGCGATCACTAGTGAGCTGGATCACCGTTCATATAATTCCTCGAGTGCGGGCAGGGGCACTTGGGAGAATTCTTGACAATAAAAATATATAAAGTGCTGATTTCAGGCTTGTGTCCTTTTGATATGCCTGGCCAGATCTGGGATTTCCATATCTGGCCCGGGATATCAAACTGTATCTGGCATTATGAGGCTATATCTGGCAGATATACCATATCAGGTTATATGTGGCCAATTTTTGAAATGGCCATATCTGAAATCTTCAGATCTGGCCAGATATAATTTTTTTGTAAGAGTCTCTTGTAGCATGATCTCCAAGCAATTGTAAAGTATATCCGTGATATTCCTTCTTTTCAATTCACCCGGTTTATAGTACACTCAAATCATTGGACAAAAAGAACTCTAACAACAACTGAAAATGCGACATGAGTTTTACCAAAGTAACACAATCTGCAACTCTCCGAGCTCACCAAAGATGCGAGGAAAAATGGAGATTGGTGATATAATTTTAACTAGCATCACTATATTATAAATGTGTCACACCTGAATCGTATAAGGTTTGGTCATTCGGAGCAGAGTTACTTTGAGCATCAACTCCAGTTCTTACGAAGATAAACTTGGGGGTTACAATTCACTGTTCCCGTTTGTGCGTGCGTGCGCAGATCAGCAAATGCGCCTACTGTCTCCTGCTGCCGCTGCTGTTCTGGGCGTTCGACTCCACCCCCAAACCTGCCATGGCAATGCTCCACGTCGTTACGTTGCCCCTGTTGAACCTATTTAGCACCGACCAGATGGCTGCCGAGTACATGTCCGTGAGTAGAGTTCTCATGTCTCTGTTGGTTACAACCGCCGGTTCCTTGTTTTGGTAAATACCGATAAATCCCGAAAATTAGCCCCCAAGCCAGTTATACCAAAGTCGAGAAAAACAAAGAAACGTAAAACCGGAGCTGTCATTAAATAAGAAAAACCCCATGCTTCACGAAAAGGAATTTTTTTTTTTAGGCTTTTTTTGTGTTGATTTACAACAGACCCCAGTGAACTGTCCGGAAAGGTGTTGCTTCCCTTGGAACAACAATCCTTGTCTCCCTTCTTTTTCTTATCGGTACGGGTACGCCTTTCAAGGAGAATGGGGGGGGGGGGGAGGTTAGTGGGGAGATTGGACGTTCGCGTATGGGCAGAAGCAATAGACTTCTTCCGGAAATCGCTGTATTCAACACTGGCAGCACCGCGCGAGCGTTGCTTGTTGGAAACAAGTTGGCCAGGATCGGGCGAAGTGGCGGAACGTATGGTTTTGTTTTGGATCGATGCATCGACGCGTGCTGCGCTGATGGCGAACCGTGCTCAACCTGTCGATTATAACGCAACCTGATGCAGTAAGTACCCCTCTAAGTACTCCAATACCAAGCTGTGATGCGTAAATGATCTCACTACTGGGGTTATGGCGCTTCAGCGGTTGCAATACTACATTCAAAGAACTAACTATGTTCCGGAACCGATCAAAATCTTCATTTCGCGTGGGGAACAGCGCTTTTAGCGTTTGTACGCGTGCATGGCAACAGCGTGCACTTGTGCCAAACTG
>JAZHYW010018491.1:15000-38326 GCA_037355805.1 Ixodes ricinus
GTTTAGTTTTATGCAGATACATGAAAATCGCGAAATAACGCGAACTAAAAAAAATTACACCATCTTCCCGAGAGGAACCATGGGGTGATGCGGAGCATCGCGGATCGTTATTAACGGTGTTATTAACGGTGTTAGTAACGTTGTTAGTAACGTTGTTAACTTGCGTGTTATTACGTTGTTAACTTGTGAATGGACGCCGCTACTCGTTGCCGTAGTTCAGGGTCTGCCGCTCGCTTCAAGCGTTTGCGCTCAGCGTCGCGTGCCCTTCGCTGCGCAGCTTTGTCTTCAGTGGACGTAGCGTTGCTGTTAGTTTGTGGGGTGGTGCTGACGCTTGCTTGCGCCAACCGACTAACTGACGGGAGTGTTGCTTCCATCACACTTCATCGTAAGAACGGAGTGAAGTGGAGTCAACAACGCTGAACTCGTGGTACAGCTTCTCGCTTGCCTTATATTTTTAATTGCTAATCTTTTCCTTCCTTTTGCTTTTCAATTTTCTTTTCCCCTTCTTGCTTCGCGTTGGTTCTCCCCGCACCAGCCCCCGATAGCTCTCTTCTTTTAGATTTAGCATAACTTTTCTTCTGCTTATATTTACATCATTTCCAAATTATCCTCCTTAGAATTGGCAAGCATAGCTTCTCTTTGCTTAATTAATTTATTCCCTTCTTGACTGATTTCTTTTGGCCGGCCGGATTTGGGCTGCGGCGGACGCGAGCGGCCGAGAAACGCTAGCAGACGACAGCCGCAGAGTTGCGGGGAAAGCCAACCCCACTGGAAAGCCCTGGCGTGGCGCTGCGACCCGCGCGCCCAAAACTATCCCTCCTTTCACTCCTCCGGGGGAACGCGCGCGACCGCTGCTTATATTCACACTTGAAGGAGAGGAGACTAGAGGAGGAAAGTTAGCATGCGCGCGCAGTGTGAGTCGAAGCGAACCACGCGAAGTGCACGCAGCTGGTAGAGAGAGAGAGCGGAGAGAGTAACGCGCAGCTGTTGGAGAGAGGGAAGGAGGAGAGTTGCGCGTGCGTAGTGCGGGTGCGGACTACGACGCCGCGGGACATAGACCCGAACAAGAGATGCTCCGCACCTAAAAGCAATATTATTCTCTTTTGGCACAAACTACCTGTGATCCGAAAATACGATCGTTATAAAAATAATAATAATAATAAGATTAATAATAATAATAATAATAATAATTTTATTTGCACATACTAGAATGGGCCCATGTGGTGGGTGTGCGGGGCTAGGCAGATAGGTGAAAACCCTTACGCAGAGCGCCTGTCAGCCCGCCACCGCATGTGGAAAAACAAAACCGATATATTAATGTACAGAATATGCATACTTCAGAAAGTGCGTAACAAGCAAAGAAAAGAAGGGGGACGCCATGTATCACATTATGACGAGGATCCCACAGATTCTGGCAAGCTCCTCGTGACTCTGCCCCGTCTGACGGCAGTGGGCTGCGAGCACTGAGCGTAGTTGTCTGTCAATGTTTCAACTACCTCGTTTCATCAACGGAAAGGTGAAATGAAAATCACGTTATCCAGAACTCACCGCATCATTTGTCACTTGCGCAGTGGACTGCGTAAATTACTGGTCGATCTTCTGTTCTTGGGGCAGAAAATATTGAAGAAAACCACACTCGAAAAAGCTCACAAACGCACAGTTACCGTGTCGCCTACTCCACACTTCGCCGTAACCGCTGGTTGTACTAAACTGTACGATGGTAACCGCGCGACTGCGTGGCGTCCATTCGCGATTTATGGCCCCGTCGCGTTCGTGCGCGTGCGCAGACATTTACCGAATTTTTCTCCGAATCTTTGCCGAACTTTCCTTCTAAATTTCGGCATGTGCGGAACTTTGCTGAATCTGAAGTTCGGCAGATTCGGTCCATCACTAACGGTTACGGCGCAGGTGATAGACCCCCTAGCAACGACGCTCACGCCGGATTGGCTGCTCGGCAACGCGCGGAAACTTAAATTTCGGATTCGGACGACGCTTGTATCACTCAAAGCGCGTTAACCCCCCCCCCCCCCCCCCCCCGGCCTGCGTTCCACTTCGCCTCGCGATACGCGTGTGCGGCTGCCAATTACAAAATTATTAACCCCCTTCTACTCCGTACACGCCGCTTTGCAAGCGGCAACCTAAGCCCCGCTGTCCCCCATGCACATACGTAAATAGAGTCCCATACGATTTAGTTCAGCGCGTCAACAACATTCGGTTTTTTTTTTCAGTGTTAATCTGTAAAAAAGACATGTCGTAAATATCGTCAAATGCCTCGACGAAACAAAATGTTTGAGCAAAAAAAAAAAAGGAGTAAGCCCACACCGTTCATAGAACCCGGGTCTGCTACGTATGAGGCAGACATCTTACAACTAAGTTACACTACCGCCTCGGAAACTCGCACATTGTAACCACTGCCTATATTGACGGCGGCAGCGCCTATCTCCACGAACTAGCCAATCTGGCGTGAGCGCCGGTGCTATGGTTTGTATCGCCTGCGCGTTAAAAATATCCCCCGCGGGTTGGGGGGCGGTGTCCTTGATATCCCTTGGGCGCCGCGGGCCAGTGTTTGCCCTGCCCAGTGGCGGCTGTTTCAGGGGGGGGGGGGGCAAAACGCATGCCTTGCCCCCCCCCCCCCCCCCCCACTCCTGAGAACTGGGGGGCAAGCGCCCCCTTGCCCACCCCGGTTGGTACGCCCATGCCAACATACAGTTAAGTGGAGCTGGAAAGGGCTGCGCATTTTTGTGCCTTGCAAGCTTTGGAAGCGTTAAGAGTAAAGTTCGGCTCACACAGAGGTGCTTCCCTGCGGTGCGTTACGTTACGACCGTTTACCCCCGCCTGACTTCGCGAGTAAACGGGACATGCGTGCTTCGAACGAAGTGTGGCAACCGGTTCAAGGAGCAGCTTTGCACGCGACATACGAAACACGAATGTCCCGCTGACTCCCCACGTAACGTAAGTAATCGGAAGCAAACGCCCCTACGTGAACCGACCTTTAAAGGGGTACGGAAACGAAGCGACGTGAGCGCGAGCTCTCTGCCCCTCGCTTCAAAGTCGGCCAGCGAGAAGCGCAATGCGTATCGCGCTCGCGACGTCAATAGATCATGCACGACCACGGGTACTCTGCTTGCGAGCCCTACAGCTTGGTGGAGTCAGTGGTTGACAATATCGGCAAGTAGTAACCCCCGGAGTACTGTACGCAACGTCATTCGCGGACCATGCCGGGCTTTAATGTGCCAACAGCGTTCGGTTCACCGTATTAGTTTTACACCGCAGAGGGATTCAGTAAGTACAGCGTATCAGAAAAAACAAAGATTTACATGCTAAAATGGCTCGGAAAAATAAAAACGAACTTGACGGATCTTGTAGCAACTTTTCTCGAAATGTCTTTAACTGGTCACATTGTTGTGCTGAAATTTCAAGTCGGAACTCCGAGTACAAATAAAAAAAGAAAATAAAAGGCTCGAGGTACACCTAAGCACTTCCTATGAGTTGTGAATGCGAAAGAAATGCAAGCCGCTCGTCCATTCCCTTATTTCGTCTGCTGCGTACTTTTCGTCGCCGGTCAGCGCGCGCCCACTCCTCCGCGCGCTGACCTTGGATGCTCCGTGTTCACGGTGCGCTGACGGACACGCCGCGCCATGCGGGTGAGCGGTCGTTGAAACTGAAGCGCAGCGGCCAATGGGCGCGTTCAGTAGCGGCTCCAGCCCTAAGCTGGACGCTTGGCGAAAACGGCGGCGAGAAATCTGGCGGCCGCGATTGGCCAACGCCAATCGCGGCAGGAGTCAGGAGTCAGCGCTCCTTCCACTAAACGACAAAAACCGACTTCCGGTGCACGTCACTCCGAGTTTTCGGAGTCAGGCTCTCGTCGCACCGTCTCCGGAGACGGTGCATGAGGGAGTGAAAGGAGCGCAGCATGACGTAATTCCGGATCGCGACAAAGTTCCGGCGCTAAAAGAGAAAAACAAACAAAATCGCGGGATAAGCTGCGTCGGTTCTGTCGCGGGTGTGCGGTTTGCTCGCTTTTGTTAGTGAAAAGTGCTCAAGATAAGACGAATATCGCGTTCGAATTTCTTTTCCAGGTAAGGCTTTTTTCTGAAAATGCATTGGACCGTACTTTGTTTGGTTTGAATATGGTAATAAACAACGTAAACGTTCATTTGACGCCGTGTCTTGATCGGCGTTGCACGGAAACTCGGTGAATATCGACGATAGTCCTGTCCGCGTTGAACAGAGCAAGGCAGGGTATGAACGCGACTTTGGTAGCCGGTTTAACACTCACGCAGAGCATGATCTCGATTAATGTTTTGTTTGCGTAGCTAAATCGGGGTGTACGCTCGGCTGACGCTCGCTTCGACCGACAAAACCTCTGATCGCCGAACGCGGCCGAACTTCCAGTGTGTATACGAATACATTTTATAGGAAGTTCGTAACAAAGGGCAGAACAAATGTATGGCCGTATAAAAGTATCGCAACCGGCGGCGGAGATTCGCTGAGCTCCATATTATGCGTCGTGCTGACGACGTTTTTGTCGTTTTTTTTTTGTAACAGAAGCAGTTTTTGCACCGCCCTGCGAAGGGCTCGATCGCGTTGGATTGCTTCGAACAGCAGCGCTGATGTGTACAATCACTGTCAAGACTTCTTCAATACCGGCGTCAAATAAAAGCGATCGTGCTCGGCCATCGTCTGCTTTCAATTTATTCGAAGACCGTCTGGCACAGCGGAGGAAGCGGAAATTGCGTAGAAACAGCTGAAGGAGCCGCGTTTTTTTGTTTTTTTGCCGTTGAGTAGGCGTTTTGAGGACTCCGACTCGAGTTACTCCGTTCGGATGCTGAGGGAGCCGCTACTGAACGCGCCCAATGGGAGCCTCATCGACGCGCACCAGCCAAGAAGACCGAATCCGAAAATCCATCAGCTTTACTCCGCTCCTTTGGGATCGGGGAATTTATGTGCCGTTGGCTTGCTTTTCGCGTTGTTTCATAGCTGGGAGCTGGCTTCACTTGGAGAAAGGATTTAAAGTGCCGTTTGGCGCAACTCGCTCCATGGGACATTTAATGCTTTCGCATTAAGAACTGATTTTTTCAACGGCGGAGCGGCTGCCGTCGGGGAACGGCAATGTTTCTTTGCCTTATCCAGAGATGGCGCTGCAGATTCATTGGACGTAAAGCCCTTACACGCCGAGTGAAAAAGAGCGCTTTTATCCGAGTTTTCGATTCCGCGAGATATTTCACAAGATAAAGTTGTTTCGGTTTTCAGATAATTTTCAGAACACAGAAAGTGTCACGCCATAAATATGAATAAATAAAACCGTCACATGCTGCTCCACAAATAACGTACCTTCGTCTACGACGACTCTTGTTTTGTGCATCGTCTGCTGTCGCAGTTTGACGTTCGTGCTTTTGCCTCAGTGCGTTAACTTCATTTCTTATCGATGTGTCTTTTTCTGTTCTTTTGTTCAACGCCTCACCATACGACAACTGAGCTTCAAAGAGAGGTTCCAGGTGGTTCTTTGGTATACAGTGACAGGAATCTTCAAGGAAGTGCGAACGAAGCCCCGGGCCGCCTTCAAGAGAGGGCGACCCTCTCGGCCCACTATCACCAAGTGTGTTAGAAGGTTTGCTCGAGACAGAAACCTGAAAAACAAACCTCCGAACTGTGTAGAAACATCGCCGAAACGAAGAAGCCGCAAGCCGTTCCCGACGCTTTCGAAGCAAAGCCCCACCTCTCGATCAGGCGTACTGTCCGTCAGCTCAGCGTAAGCCGGGGCTTTATGTGGCGGGTGCTTCGCCGGCAAATGTACCCGTTCAGTGCGCAATTCTGGCCTCAACTGAAGCCTGAGGACTTCGCACGGAGAGCGCACTTTACGAGGACGAGCTGGTGCGGATTCAGGCCAACTCCAGCCACCTGTAGTTCCTCTAGCTCACGGACAAGTCTGTTTTCCATCTCGACGGCCGCGTCAACAAGCAAATCTGCAGATTGTGGTCCTGCGCGAACCCGCACTGGTCGACCGAACATGTTGTTCAGTCGCCGAAAGTCGTCGTGTGGTGCGGCATATGGCGAGAGGGTGTCGTCGGCCCGTTCTTTTCGACTCGACGGTGTCGGGTGACTCTAGCTCAAGGGGCTGGAGGAAGAGATTTTACAAGAGCTGGAATCTGCGCATATGCAACGTGCAGTTTCCATATTCCAGCAAGATGGGGCCCCTCCCCACTGTGCAACCCATGTGAGAGTCTGGCTCAACCGCAAGTTTTCCAGGAGATGAATGGGCCGCGGCTCTCCGAATATGGCTTGGCCTCCTCCGTCTCCTGACCTCACCCCTTGCGATTTTTTTTTTGTCTAGGGGTACCTAAAGGCCCAAGTGTACGGCCGGAAATCGAGGACCATCCCGGAGCTAAAAGAACATATCCTTGACATGTTCCAGACCATCAGTGATGAAATGCGGGAGGCAGTCTTCCAGGACTACGAGAGGAAGCTGGAAAGATGTATCGAAGTTCGCGGCGGGCACGTCGAGCTGGGAATCTGATTGTTTTTCTTCTTGCGAGTGTATGTGTGTGTGAATGAGGCATTTGACCGCAACTACGAAGACCGTAGTTCAGATTTCGACGGCTCTTCTCAGAGCCAGAAAATCGCTGTTTTTTTCGGCGCACTCCTGGCTGCCTCTCGTGTATCATTCAAACGTCAAACTGCGAAAGCAGACGATGCTCGAAACAAAAAAAGCCGTGGCAGAAGAAGGTACGTTATTTCTGGAGCAGCATTTGCGGTGTTATTTATTCTTATTTATGGCGTGACACTTTCTGCATTGTGAAACTTAACTGAAAATCAAAACAAGTTTATTTTGGCAAATATGCCGCGGAACCAAAATCTCGGAGGAAAGCGCGTTTTTTCGGTCGGCGCGTAGGGGCATTACGTCCTGTCAGAGCCGTATCTGCGTCCTGTTAAAGCCCCTCGATGTGTTTACGTGTCTTGCAAGTAGCGTCAAATGCGCGAGCGCACGAGGTCCATGTCTCGAGCGGCCCTTGGAAGCGAATGGCGGCGCAGCACTGAAATGAGCGGCCCTTGAAGCGAATGGCGGCGGAGCACGCGCGCTCGCGGCACGTGTCTCGCGCGTTTCCACAACAATGGTTGGCGGTACTTGTAAAAAAGGCCTTTATCAAGGGGCTTTACGTCTGCGTCCTGTCAGAGCCGTATATTAGGAGAGTTTGGACAATAGGCGGAGCGAGCTGCTACGCCGCCAGCGCCGAAGATTCCCCCACGCTTAGGCGTAGCTCAAATTTGTGACACAGCGTCGACCAATCAGGAGACCTCTGCTCCATCTCACAAATGTCTGCAGTGAAGACAAAGGCACAGGCGCGTGAGCCTAGCTCAGCGAAACGCTTTTGTTTGCACGAGACCTCGTGCATAGGAGGCACTTTCCAAAGCCACGCGCTCGTGCCCACGCCTTTGTCTGCACTGCTAGAACAGCGTCCTGAGACTGGCTGAAAGAAAGCAGTGCAAAGGGTGGGGTGCGCGAGCGTCTTGAGACGCGGAGTCCCGCTCGGCACGGCTCAAATTATACTTCGTTTCACTTTATCTGCGAGCGAAGCCAAAGCTATGAGGCGCGAGACCAGCGCTTTTGCATTTCTCCCCAGCTCGCGCGCTCGAGCAAAGCCTGAACGCACGGAGCTTCCGTGCTCGCGCTTCCAGTTTTGCCTTCGCTCGCACATAAGGTGAAACGAGTATAGTCGTGTCACAAATTTAGAGCACACGACTACCGCTAGGGGACTGTTTCGCGGCCTGTGGTTGGCCCCGAGATGCTCGCCTATTCAAACCAATGTATGGCCAAACTCTCTCAATAAACGGCTCTGCGTCCTGTGAGTCTGCAGCGCCATCTCTGAATCAAGGAAAAAAAACGTGGCCGTCGTTCGGTGTCTCCCCGACAGCTGCCGCGCCACCGTTGAAAAATCCGTTTTTATTTTCTTATTTTCTTTGTTCTCGGAGTTCCGACTTGAAAGTTCAGCACAACAAGGTGACCAGCTGCAAACAAATCCGTCGTTTGTTTTTTTTTTTTTTTTTTTACATTTTAGCGTGTCTTTTTTTTTTTGTAGAAATAATTGTCAGTAACCAGCAATACCGACAGCTGCAAGCTATTCGCATATAAGGTATTCACTGGGTGCCATATTTGAGCGCGCTATTCAGAGCGTATTCGGGGAGTATTATGGCTGGCCTGGCAGAGGTCCCCAAATCCTCAGATCAACCTCCTACCTGAATTCTGCAAACAATGGCGATCTGGATTACGTGGAATGCACGTTTCGAAAGCACTGTGGATGCTTTAACATAAACAACGTAGTAAATGCGTTAGCGTTCACCGCCGAGTCACATTCAGGCATGAGTAACTCCGCGAGCGTGTTATATTGCCATGACCTGGTGCTGCTTCTTAGGAACTCATGACGTAGCAGATTTCCAACGGAGCTTCACAGACCGCCACCAGACGCAATTTTGAAATATGTTACTTTGTTTTAAAACTAGTTTTCTTAACTTCTCTGCCGGCAGCCCAAAAACACGAATCTAGGCTAGTGTTTCTGGGCTGCCGGAAAAACATATTCCCCATCTAAACAAAGAAATAGGTGCAAACTTTCCGATTCGCAACCCCTTGAAGGCTGGTTTATACAGCACCGTTCTTTTAATACTTTTTTTAACGTTGCCTATAAGTTAGTGAAACGTTTGTGTCTCAAATGCCGCGTGCAATGTCATCTCCTTGAACTGGCATCCACGTTTACGATGAAGCACAGATGTCCCGGTGACTTGTGGCATAAGCAGACGTAAGCTATCTGTAACGTAAAGTAAGAAAACGGGGCTGTGCGAACTAGCCTTAATACACAACCTAAGAACAAGGCAAAGACATTAAGTTCGTTTCAGCTTGGGTCAGACGCAGGCGATGCTACAACGCGCGAGCTCCAGGCTTTCTGCATCCCTGCCAAGCACGCGCGCTCGTGCAATGCAAGCACTGTTCCAGGGCCACACGCTCGCGCTCGTAGCATCGGCTGCGTCTGGACCCAAGCTGGAAACGGAAGTATAGTAGCGCGTAATGCCGGGCATCGCACAGCGGCAAATAAAGTTTGACATGCTTCAGTTGTACTTTTATGTTCCGCAAAGAAGTTTGTACATCTGCTATAGTCACTGACAGAATGAGAACGGCACGGCGTGTCTTTGGAACGCCCGGACTCCAGCACGGGCTCCATGCCTTCCGCCATGCTGTGCGCACTGCAAGTTCGTCTGCTTCCTTTGCAGGGGTTGCGGTGACGTCAGACCGCCGAGCTCTGATTGGTTCTGATCGAAGGATAGTTTGTGAGAACTTAAGGCAGCTTGCTTCGAGGTTGTACCCACTATCCTCTCAATCGGAGCCAATCAGAACTCGGCGTCTTTCTGACGCCACCGCAACTCCTGCGCAAGAAGCAAACGACTTGCTCTCTGCATAGCTGCGCGCGCGCGCTTGAGGAACTCTAGACGCCAGAGTGTCCTTGAAGCTGAGAAGCTCGCGCTAGAGGCGGGCAAATGAAGCTCCTCCTTGCCGTTCTCACTTTGTCGGTGACTACAGTGGCGATGAATATTTGGGTCACATGCTTGTACAAGTTGCAAACACGCAACCCTATTGTGCGTTTTTTTTAACGGCATTTGCGTGCGTTAAAGGTGTTTCTTTGCGAATAAATTTTGTTCGGTGTTATGTCTCACGCTTCTGAAGCATCCGAGACAATTGAAAGAAACACCAACATAGACGTTGGTGTTGTCCGTAGCATTACAATTAATGCGCTCTAACATTGGATTGTCCGTCGAAGCTCACGTTGAGAGACACGTTTTTATTTCCCTATCGATAATTAACGATTTCACTTTATCGCCGACGTCCACGCGAAGCAAGCGATATATCCGCAGCTGTCACCCACGTTCACTTCCAGATTGATGTTCTGGTGCTTGCGCTGCAACTGTCGCTGGTGGTGACCTTGGAGACGTTCACGAACCTGGCGCCCTGGCTCGCGTACACTGGATGCCCCCACTACACAGCCCATCGGCGCACGCTTTTCGTCGTCATTTGCTCGTTGACTTTCGCGGGAGCTATGCTTTTCTCTAACACGCTCATATCCGTGCCGTTGCTTTTCTTCATGGATCGTGCCTTTTCCTTTATGTTCGACCTGGGCTTGGACACGATTTGTGACATTTCAAAGCATGTCGAGTCGGTGTCTCTGACGTCAGCGAATGAGAGGGAATCCGCCTGGGAGAGAGTAGTTGCAGGAGTGCTTCCCACCGAAGAGTGCAACATGCTCACCAGCGGAAACCAAACGCAAGCGGTCGAGGCACCTGAAACGTCTTTGAAATTCGTCCTTGCCAAGCCGGTTGATGATAGCCAACCCCCAGAGAAAAGTGAGTGCCCGTTCGTCTATTCCAGCGTGCGAGGTATGGCGCATAATTGAAGACTCAAATGATCATGCTCTACCCGATGCGTTGATGATGCATGTTTATTGCCGATTCACAGCAGATTTACGGGGACCAGTAAAGGCTCGTTTACATACTTGCGACCTCTTAGAACCGGGTGCCTTGGAACCTCTTAATATCTCTTACACCGAGAGGACACACTGGCGCCATCTATTGGGCAGCAGTTTAAGCTTGGCGGTCCCGCATATTTTTTATTTCTCTCACGCATTATCCATTTTTTTCTTGGCTCGAAACACTTTTTGTCAGCGTTGTAAACGAGCCTTCTCATAGGTATTACGCACATTTGACCTCCGAAATTCCGCAAAACCTTCGCTTTTGTGGTATGCAGTTCCAGGGTCACCGCATTGATGGCGCCAGCATGCCAGTGTGTTCTTTCGTCCTAAAATATTTTAAGAGGTTTCAACAGGTATCGTCTCTCTCGGCCGTACTCGGTTGCAAGAGTGTGAGCGGGCCTTAACGAATTTCACATGTAACTGAAGTATAATATTTAAACGCTTAAAAGTACCTGAATCATTATCTCAGGCTAACCCTGATATGATTCGTAGGCTTGATCACTGCCATTACACGTTTGGATTTGGAAGATCAATGTTCCAGCGTGAAGGCCAGTATTGATCACTGCGCGGTGCAGTCTAGAAACCCTAAACCAGCAGTCCAGATACATTTGACAATTCGTTCCTAAACATCGCGAAAAGTGCCATCAGAGTTCGCAATGACAACTGACGTCTCGCTGCCTAAGTATTTATCGTCTAATTTACTTAATGTTTTTGCTCTTTGGCTGAGTCTTGGCGCATTCGATACCGATTGTTTTTGTGTTACAGCGGCCATGTGCAAAGATAGGTTGAAAACACTGGCTTGTTATCTGATCAAAGTGCCGTAGAAGTTCAATTGTTCCTGTCGTTTTCCCTTGCGATTTCGTTTTTACTTAAAGAGATACTTCAACGAAATTTGAAATATTCCCGTCGTGGTCAAAATTAGGTTGAATATGATCCACAATATCCGTAAATGACAATCGCACGTTTGCATTTTGATCCTGGTGGCTGTATTTTTCGTTATAAACGGCCCACTCTGGCAAGCGCTCGGAGAAGGCCCAGCGCAATTGTGACGTAGGTCGTCTCAAGACAAGCAAAGCTACGGCGAGGCTGACGTCGAGAGGATGGCCTAGTCGTTCCAGCCAGCGAAGCGGCTGCTTTTGTAGGAATTTTGAGTGACGGGTTAATCTTCTATAATCTTGTAGGGGGACAATAGCGACTTCTGCGACACACAAAGGGATTCTCGGGAAGAGGGAGTTCCTCCTTCCCCCTTCTCTCGTCGTGGCCGGAGGCGAGACGACCTCCGTCACTAGCTGTCAAGGTTCCTATAGTCGGTGACAGGTCAAGAACGAAGTGGAAGCTCCACCCACTCCTTTCCACTTCAGCAAAGCGAACGGTGGAGAGGAGGTCGCCTCCTCTACAGCGTTCGCTCCGCTGAAGTGGAAAGGGGTGGAGGAGCTTCCACTTCGTTCTTGACCTGTCACCGACTATAGACGAGCATTACAAACAAGGCGTTAGCGACATCCACCAGGGGCTCTTTGCTAATCGTTTAATTCGTTTTAAAATTCCTTTTCGAGACTTTTTAGCAAGATATTGGTATGTTCCATGTGATACTGCTCTTTTGAACACATATAGACCAAAAAATGAGCGCCGAAATTTCGTTGTAGTATCCCTTTAAAGGGATACTTCAACGAAATTTGAAATATTGCCGTCGTGTTCAAAAATAGGTTGAATATGATCCACCATATCCGTAAATGACAATCGCACGTTTGTCTTTTGATCCTGGTGGCTGTATTTTCCGTCATAAACGGCCCACTCTTGCAAGCGCTCGGAGAAGGCCCAGCTTAGAGCACGTGACATCCAACGCAATCGTGACGTAGGTCGTCTCGAGACGAGCAAAGCTACGGCGAGGCTGACGTCGAGAGGATGGCCTAGTCGTTCCAGCCACCGAAGCGGCTGCTTTTGTACGAATTCTGAGTGACGGGTTAATCCTCTATAATCTTGTAGGGGGACAATAGCGACTTCTGCGACACACAAAAGGGATTCTCGGAAGAGGAGAGTTCCTTTTTCCCCCTTCTCTCGTCGTGGCCGGAGGCGAGACGACCTCCGTCACTAGCTGTCAAGGTTCCTAGACAAGCATTACAAACGAGGAGTTAGCGACATCCACGAGGTGCTCTTTGCTAATCGTTTAATTCGTTTTTAAAATTCCTTTCGCGACTTTTTGACAAGATATTGGTATGCTCCATGTGATACTGCTCTTTTGAACACATATAGACCAAAAAATGAGCGCCGAAATTTCGTTGTAGTATCCCTTTAAAGGGATACAGAATCGAAACTTGAAATATAGAGAAAACATCAAGAAATGAGTTCAATATGATCAGCTAAGCCTGTAATGAATAATCGCACGGTCGTATTTTGAGCAGATGGCTATATTTTTGGTTCTAAATGCCGGGATTTTGGCGAGCGCTTCAAAATCAGCCATCGAAGAGCGCGATGCATCTCGGGAGATCCGGCAGACGTCTTGACGTCATCATGCCTCGGAGGACCAAGCGTACCGTAGTGACGAGTTTTGCCACTTGGAGGCGTCAACGCGTTACAATCTCGCTTTGTCGAAGTACCCAAGGGCTGTAGATATCGCGGAGCCGGCAGAGCGGCAGAGCCGCAGAGGTGTCAGAGCTGCCTCAGCTGCCTTGAGTGTGCGATGGCGGGTCAACATGACGAGAGTGGTGGCAGCGGCAGTGGGTACGATGACATTAGCGAAGACGTCAACAGTAGTGATGGGACGAATCACCGGAGATTCGGACAGATTCGGAGATTCGTCAGGTTCGTCGCTGGTTGCAGACGGCAGCGTGAACCTTGTCGTAAAGCTTGCGAATGCGGTCAGTTGTTTTTTTTTTTAGGTACTGTTATTGCATATAACGAGATTTCGTCTTGTTTACTTCAACGCGCCCAGGTCCAGCTGAGCTGATCGGTGTGGTTGGCGTAGGCCTAACCAATGCACGGTCTCGGTTTCTGCGCGGTTTCGCGGTGATCGGTAAAATAAAATGTAGCGAAATGCTGTGTATTATTCATAATGTGGCGCAGCGCGCAATAAATATATTCAGGCAAGGAAATGATTCGTCTCCTTCTCCAGAGCTGCGTAAGACGCGAGAGCGATGAAAAGTGTTGCTAGTCCCAACTTCGACCGCGTACCGGCACCGGCGAAGAAAAACGTCGCACTGCCTTTTTTCCGTTCTCGGCAGCAAGTTTTGTATACGTGAACTTTATTTGATGAAAAAGAAACAACACAGGGGTGTCCAACGCAACTTTATTGTTCAGAAACAAACACTAATTCAGATATAATTAACTAGAAAGGTACAAATGCAGTACAGGAGACTGTGATAGTACGGCGCAAGGAGTTTTAGATTGTTTCCCGTTTTCCGATAACAATACCGCAGTGGACACACGTTGAAGATAATCGAATCGAACATACTCACTTGTGTGGGGTGTGACTGGTGCTATTCTGACCGTAATTATGGGCACGAAATGTCCTTCTGCCGAACAGCACGTACGGCATCGATCTCTTGCGGGGGTGGATGGGACTGCTGCGAACCTCGGGCGAGCACGGTCGACGTCTCCGGTCTCCGGGAACCCCGAAGTACGAGAACGTGATCTTCGCGTAAACATCACCTCGCTCCGTCGACCCGCCGCTGCACCGGCTGCACGTCCGCCGAATCCCGCCGGGCTGGGGCGGCCACGCCAAGCCTGACGAGATCCACGAGGAACTTATCGCGCTTGCGTTTCGCCGCAAGGGCAGCCGCGGTGGTCACTACCATGACCCCGCCGACAACGCCGGAGGTTTCTCGTGCCCAAGAAAGTCTCTTCAACCCGCTTGCCCCACAACCGACTGTCGCCGAACCGCCCGGACGATGAAAACATGCGCTTGTATTTCCACGTGCACCAAGCATGCCTATTTTGGTCGTAATCCGGAACCGAAACCAATTTTCCCGCGATGTCTGGTTACCGTTCTCGACAAACATCCGAAATCTTATAAACAAAGCGGAACATTTCATTCATTACTATGATATTATATTACAACAATATTTTGTGCACTTTGTAGAATTTAGTGAATTTAATATCACGAAAAGTTGAAACACACATAAACGTGATCTGGCAACCATGGCAACGCTCCGAATTTTTCCGAACTTCTCCACCAAGACGCCTCGGCGTTCAGGCCTAGGCAATCTATACCCGTGAGTGGACATACCGCTGTGGCGCTGCTTTCAGAGGCATGTTGTCGTCACGACATTCCATTGAAGCTTCATAACCAACTACCAGGTGGTTTTTGATTATCGTTTAATTCACTTTAAAATATGTTTTCTTGCGTTTTCTAGCGCAATATTTATGTTTCTGTGGTTCTACTGCTACCTGCGTCGTGTTGAAACAAAGAAATGAGCTCCAGAATTTGGTTTCCGTACCCCTTTAAAGGAGCCATGAAACGATATTCCTACTTTCGCTAAATACTGCCTAGAATCACCCCATATCGTTCATGACTGAATAAACTGGCCTCTGTTTTTTTTTAATTTCTAAGCAATGGCAATCGGCAAAAAAATTCGAGATATGCGAGCACCGTTTATCCCCTCAACTCAGAGCCAGAACAAGGGCCGCGTGACCTGGTGCCTATCCTCTACCGCCAACGTTAATCATAGCCATACGCTGGGTCGATAAAATAGAAAACGCCTGCTGAGCTCCAGGCATTGTTAGATTTCGGCTATTATCTTCACCGCAGGTGTTCGACACGAGCCACTACCCGAGTGTCCGCCGAGGAATTACTGTTAGGAGCCGAAGTCGTGAGCTCACGTAGTTCTCGTGTCCAATCCACAAATCACGCTTGACTGTTGTCAGTGGGGTGGTTTTGGTCCCCAATTAGGCCATCAAGCTTAGCGAAGGGGAAGAGTGAAGAAATAGTACCCTATTATCCTCGCCATTTCACTGTGACCAAGAAGCTTCTGAATTAGTGGTGGTCCGTGCGAGTATACTTGGCCCTGACTAGGACCGGTACGCCTCTGTAAAGACATGAACATTCCAAGCCGATATCGGTTCATGACCCCTCTAAGGTTATTACGACGTTCAAATTCGTCAGCTTCTTGTGCACCTCGTGCGTGATTAGGGGAACAATAGCGCTGTAAGAGAAGGGCATGGAGAAGAAAGATACACGACAGGACAGGAGCCGACTTACAAGTGCATGAATTTACTAGAGAGAAGCCGAAGACAAAAACATAGCCTCTTCAGAGGTGCGTTCGCTGTTTTTCTACCCATTGCGCTGTTTTTCTACTAATCATGTACAACAACTACGATTTAGCTCAAATTTCTACCTCATTGCACTTCGTGTGTTTGTTTACCCACCAAAAAGCACCCACGTGCTTTTGTTTCCCCCCGACACCAGGCAATACCAGCGTGCGATTTGCTGCCTCGTCATGAGGCGTTCCTTGCGCATTCTCTATGTTTTCCTTTGACAGGCGCGCCTCTTTGACTTCCTATGCGTCAAAGACGCATCTGAGAACTCTTGCTTGGTGTCTAGCAAACGTTATTTAATTTTTTTCTGGTCCTGAGCCGCTGACTCTGCTATGACGTGCACAATGAAAATTCGCTCTGTATTCCACTCTGTTTCACCTTGCGGTAACCCGCAGTGGATGCTATTGAGCTCGTCCCGGGCGTTCCAGCTAGCGCATCTGTGATGCGCTCATTGCTAGATGCCCCCCCCCCTTTTCTATAGTGGTCACATGACACTCACACGACATTGGACGTACTCCGATGGCGAGTGACGTTCGCTCCAATACAGCGTAATGTATGGTTCTGGGAAGGATGACCGATGTGCACGTATGGCATGTGTCTCTATAGCCTAAACATCTCACAGCACTGTCGTAGGCCAGTCTGGCACATGCCACTCGAAAAAGTAATGGATTATAATTACAATTACTCTTGGTCCAAGTATTCGATTATATCACTTGATTACTTGAGAAGAAAAGTAATTGTTCGTTACTCGAAAAAAGTAAACGTTACTTTTCCAATTACTTCAGATTTCGAAAAACAACACATTTTCTATTGGTTTGAATTAGGTCTTTGTACTGTCCAATCATTTGATTCGAATCACCGAATTGTATACTATAGTTATCTTCTGAATCCACCAGTTTTGCGGTAAGCCGTCCTTCTCTCTTAGACTGCGTTCTTTGATTTCTTGTTAGGAAACTTCTGGAAACAAATAGCGTCATTACAAAAGATGGAGGTGAAATAGTAACGGCAACATGTAATTTGCATTTCGAAAGTGATCAGATTACTATTGTGATTACTTCATAATAAAAGTAATCGAATAATTATAAAATTACTCAAAAAGTAATCGATTACAAGTCATTCGATTACTTGTAATAAAAATCGTACATGTCCGCTCGTAAAACTCGCATAGTGCGCAATAATAATAAAAAAACGAGAACGCATCATATAGACCACTGCAGGCTTAGCGGCCCGACTGGTACGCCATGGGAACCAGTAGGCGAAGCGCGCGTGAACGCGGCCTTGACAGGCTTGCATTCGCGTGTATTTGTTCGCACGTGCAGTCAGGGCACACAGTTTACAAACAAGCCCGGGTTTGTCCACACCAGGTGTGGGCATTGCTCGCGCTAGAGTGCCTCGATGTCCCTCTGTTTAGGGTGATGCCATCGTTTGTAGTACCCGATGCCGACAGCACGCGCTCACAGGAAAAATACAAAGAAATTGCCGGAAACAAAATGTCGCTGTTGCACAGTCAACGCCACGAGCGCGTGCAGGGACACGCTTATTCACGCGCTTGAGAACAAAAAATAAAAATAAACGTTAGAAACAAACTGGCCAGATGTCATCACCCCAAGCAAAGCGCACATGAAGGCACCCTGCTCGCGCCAACTGCAGCCAACAGCAGCAGCACCGTGGTGATGTGACATCAGATGGTTGAGGTTGCTTTATAACAGAGATATACCGTCTAACTTAGTTTGGCGCCAGTCAAAGTTTATACAGCACATTGAACGCCCTTTGCTTGCGGAATTTCACAGTACGTTTTCCGCGTTTGATAAGTCAGCGGAGGGTATTGGTGTAACACGCACAGAGAAGAACGAGAATTGTTGCGACGATGCAAACTTGAAGCTGACGAAATACGCTCTGTCCGCTCGTATTGTCTGCTGCGCTCGGACCTAGGATATATGATTGGCAGGCAAACATCGAACCCTTTTTTGTGACGAACTAATAGCTTTCATAGAAAATGTATATTACTCAGTGACCCACATACACATAGCTTGCAAGTGTCACCCTTTCTAGGAACTGGCGGTTATTTCTACATACCGGATTTTTCGAAGTACAACCTCTGCGCTTTGAAACTAACACAGCAAACTAAACGCTCGCGGTGCATAAAATACATTCATGGCCACCAATGACGTCACATGCAAGCTATGTATATTAAATGATTTTAGATGGGCCCACATGTAGTTCAACAAGATACTAACATCCTTCTTGATATGCACGTGAAACTTATCTACACTGATCGCTTTGTTCAGGCTTTAAAACAGTGAAATTATGGTATTATTGTTTTCAGTTAATTCCAATGAAAATGTCGACCAGACTGAGAAAAAACAAGAGTCGCGCGTAGGACAGAGCCCGAAAATGGAATTAGCCCCTAAACGCCCTTGGCTATCTAGGGAGCCCAAACCAAAAAATACAAGCACCGTCCGCCCCGAAAAAGAAGAAGACAGCCCAATTGAAGCCAACAAAATTAAAGACAATGCCAAAGAAAGAACACGGCATCACGATAAGAAGCAACATAACGATCCCGAAAGGGAAGAAGTCGCAGAATACAAGAAAACGGATGAGTGGTGCCCCAGAGAAGGAACACGAACCCCACAAGAGTACTGTAACCACGACGGAGATTCACGATCGCAGGTCCAAACGAAAATGCTAGACCGAAGGATGGATACTGATACTAAGGCTTGCAATGACGCACGAGATAGCAGGACCGGTCAGCCCATGGTAGACGATACAAGCAACGAAAAAAGGGACATTCAAGCGCTACACGATGTCAAGATAGCCGAACAAGACCAAGACGCTTCTGTCGGCCAAAAGTAATGTCAAAAAGCCTCGGCCTAAGAAGCAGAAGAAGCCTCGTGGCCAAAGTCGCAAACAACCCGTGGACAAGGATCCCGGTACCGTGGAGCCTGTCAAGACCTTGATTGTAGACAAGGACAAGCCACGTGCTGCGACACTAGTTGAGCCCAAAATCCACGAGGGACTTCCTTCGGCCGCCTCCTCGAGTGTTTTGCCCTCGTCGATCTCCACTACTACGACCAGTGCCAAATCTGCGGACGTGGACACTACACAATCGACAGCGACAAGTCAAGGCGGAAGCAAATCAGGTGCACTTAATCAGACGAGTGAATCAAGACCATCCATTGTGCCGGTGTCTAGCGGCAAGACGGTAAGCGCTGTTTTAATATATTTTTCGCAGAAAATATTTCTACGATAACGAACGTGCTTCTATGTTGTCTGTGACCTTTTTAATTAATCAACTTTGATGATCTAGGAAAGGTGTCCATCTTATACCATTTTATAAACCCTTTCGTAAATGATCCCTAGTTGAAAAAAGTCATTTGTATAAGAAGTTCTGTGTCCAATAAACACATATGAATCATACAAGATATATAAGAACCTACGAGAACTATATGAGAACTACATAAGAACTATATAAGAACTCCATAAGATGTATAAGAACCATATAAGAAAGTTATAAGAAACTTCTCAGAAGTTTCTTATATGGTGCTTGTGGGTTCTTGTATATCTTATATAGTTCTTATATAGTTCTTATATGGTTCCTATATCGTTCTTATATGTTCTTATATATCTTGTATGATTCATATGTGTTTATCGGACACGAGAAATTTCTCATACATATAAGAATTTTCAATAGGCCGGTGGGAGCTGTGGAAACTCAATACAATGGCGGATACAAAGAAGTGCTCCTTGCGTTCGATTGCGCCTCCCCTGCACGAGCCCTCGTGCAGCGGGAGCACAAGTCGAAGCAACCCTCTCCGCAACCCGCACCTTCCGCAGTGACATGTAGTCTGCTATTGATCAGTGGAGGAGACAAATACGTAGGCCTCAGGCAAAATAGATATCTATTTCCTCAGTGTTTTACACACAACTTCAAATTTCGGATAACCAAAGCATGTCTTTTTTCTTAAAGTGTAGACTTCCGTTGGAAAATTGTGCATTCCATAGAGAACGGTAACACACCATCCAGACTCTGTGCATCAAAACATATGCATTCCATGGAAGGCACTGCAGTTAAAATAGCAGCCATCCGCAAACCAAATACTTTACTTGAAGTAATACATTTCACTCCGTTCATTTGCATTAGACCGAACGCCTACAGCGCCAAATCCAGCCCTGACGGAGGGGAGGTCCGCGTCAGTCGACGCGCATGCGCATAAGGATGTTAGCGGCGGCCATGGCGGTGTCGTCTCGGATATCTCCGAACCGCGCCAAGTCTTTTTTTTTGGGGGGGGGGGGAGGAGGGGCAAATAAGCTATAATCATCATTAATCGCAGACATTTCACGGCTACGCGCTACGCTATGCCGGCGGTCGGTGCGCCAGTTCAAGCCAGTGTCTCGAGGTGCTAAACAACGTCAAATGTGTTGTGTTTTCGTTTGATACTTTTTCGAAATGATGCACACGATATACCCCGAGTTTCAGCAAACATTAGTTTAGTTGCGGTTTCTAAATTTGACTTTTAGAAAAAAAAATGTGTTTTTTGCCGTTTTGTGTTTAAGAGACAATCAGTTATTTTCTGTGTTGCTTATGGTATTTCAGTGATGTGCGCCACGAGTATGGTGAAGTCTTGAATTTGTATCCTATAAACGAGGAAACACTTTTGTTCTTTGTTTTCAGGCGCTACCGGCTGTTGGTCAGCAAAGCATTTTGTCTTGAGCCTTTAGTCTTTATTTATTTGACTCTGGAGAGCCGCGGTACCGTGGAAAGGCAGCAGCCCGTACCACTGAGGCTCGAAGTGTCGCGTCTATTGAACATGATAATGTGATAAGTATATACATGCATGATGACGACGACATGAATTGTTGGTATTGGGGAGGATGGCAGTCCGATTCGCAGAAGTCCAGACTTCCTGGAGGTGGGTTGGGCGGGTCAGCAGCGAGCCATGGGGATCTGGCATGCCGTTCGATCGGTACATGAAGGAGCCCAATGAACATGATGGCGTTGTTGCTCACTGGGGTCTAAAGCCCCTCAATCCTGAGAAAAGTGGCGCCATTCATTGTTGTGGAAGTGCTCGAGACACGTGCCGCGCGCCACTTCTGGGAAGAACATGGCGTCTGAAGTCTAGCTCAGTGCTGCGCTGTTCCGCAATGATCTTCCCAAGGGCTGCACGTTGCACGTACCTCGTGCATCGACGCACCTTGCGCTACTTTTGAAACATGAAGGGGCTTTACTGGAGTCCACTGGTGTCGAAGCATCAGGCTCCCAGGAGGTAGCCCAGTCAAAGTAGACGCTGCCGCCTCGGAGGAACCGAGGCTTAGTGCTCATACTGAGGCACCGCTGTGGCCCGGTGTGTCATCCCCTCAACGTTGTCGTCGTTGGGTTCTCTATTTATACGCGTATATAGGTATAAATAAAATAAGATCGATAAAACGACACTGTATTGAATGGCCAGCGGCGCGCCCACCGGGCACTTCCTTTGAAAAAAAAGCCAGCCTGAAAATTAAGAACCATCATAATCATCATCATCATTTACCGCCCGATAGCCGAGACCTCACCGACGATAGATGGCTCTCGGTGTGCCCTATAGTTCCATGGGGGAAACATCACGGCTGCGGGACGTCCAGACATTCGACCCAGAAAACCTTTCCGCGCCGAGGCTATTGTATTTTCGAGGAGTGGAATGTATTCTTCCTAGTAAAGTATTTGCTCAAACCGTTGGCGCGCTAAACGACGGGAGGCGAGGGTGCAAGGGGGTAGCTCTAATATAATGCTTAGATGGGCCAGTTGGTACATTGTGGGAAAGCGCCGAAGGAACACGGACCAAGGGTAGAATAACAACGACACAGGGCCCGTGTGTTGTCTTTATTCTACTCTTGGTCCTTGTTCCTTCGGCACTTATTTCCTATGAGGGGTAGCTCGTGCGACCAGCGTCTATACTCCATTCACCCTGAAGCTGAGGCGTAGTAGCTCTGCCTTCAGCGCGAGCTCGCTGGTTTCCGCAGTGCTTTGGTTGCGCGTGCCTGCGCGTTCACATTTGTGTTAGCAAAGGCAGGAAGGTCGCGCTGAAAGTGAAGCTTCTAGCCTCAACTGAAGGGCGAACGAAGTATATGGGCAGTTCCATAACTGACTTAATCTACAGCATGTAAACTAACGTTTCCTAGGCATTTTAGACGGCACCCGAAAATCAGTTTCTTCAAAGATCGCGCTGCAATTTACTATACTCCGTTTCACCTTATGTTGTACCGCAGAGAAGGCAAGAAGCGCGAACTCATAGCGTTAGGAGGTGCTTTTAACGCACGAGAGCTTGTGCCGCCGAGATGTGCCCTAGAGCAAGGAGCTCGCGCTTGTAGCCTTTCCTGCGGTACATCACAAAGTGAAACAGAGTATACACCTTTTTCGTTTAGCCTCGCACCCAGCCACGTTGTCCCCTCATCCGGTATGCGTTCCGAACAAAAAGCAAGAGATTACAACCCCGAACAAGTAAAAAAGTATAGAAGGGTCATAACAAGAACGACGGACGGTTGAAATTAAAATGTTTACACGTTCTACTGTCAAGGCGAGAAGAAAACGATGTTTTCACGCATACCGGAAGTTCCAAAATTGATGATGGCGGCGCCCACGGTAGAAAAGGTGTATACAGGGGTGCAAGCAGGTGGTGAAAGCTTACAGTGAATAAAATCAATGAACGAACTTACATTGTTCGGAAGAACAACAAAAACAGAATCCTGTTGTGGACAATCTACGCCACCACTTCGCAGACGGTGCACGCGTAGAGATAAGTTGGATAAGTGTTGTCGACATATGGCGTACGCCACTTGGGGGACTCAGAGCCGTGTATTGGGAGAGTTTGGCCATACATTGGTTTGAATAGGCGGGCATCTCGGGGCCAACCACAGACCTCGAAACAGCCCCTAGCGGTGATCATGAGCTCTCAAATATGCGGCTCGACTAATTTAAGCCGTTTTAGCGTCGCTCCAGTAAAATGGTATAACTCTTGGTGACTTGCGGTGGGTGTTGTCGCGGCGGGGGTGGCTGCTGTTGTGTCAAAGAGGTCCATGTGATCCGGGTTAACACGGTAAGGAGGGGGGGGGACGCCTAGGTGGCGAACGAGGTCGAGTAAGAAAGAACCTGATGAGTGCGCGTACCAAATCTCAGTTGGTTTTACTTCTCTTTCACACCACGCACCGCCCTCGCGAGCGTGGAACAGTGTGGCCTTAAGCCACAGCAGAATCAAAACCGATAAAAAAATTGTGCGTGATGTGGTGGTTTAGTGTAACATTAAACTTGGCATGCCTTTATTAGTTGCTCCTTCACTGCCGCCTTTTCTGATCCCCCCCTTTTCCCCCAAAGAAGAAAATAAAACAGCTAGAAAACAACCATTATTGCTAAACTAAAAAAAATGATTTGTCAGGCTGGTAACTCGAGTTTTATTTACATATGACCGGAGCTCCAAATACCGATTCTGAGAACTTTCGGGCGCACTGTGGTACCAGTATTTGATAGCAATATATTTCGGGCAAATTATGGATATCCTTCAAAGAACCATGAAAGGTTTATAGATCTCCTGTAC
>JAZHYW010018492.1:0-112750 GCA_037355805.1 Ixodes ricinus
TCCTCCACGAACGTCAGAGGGCCCCCACTCAAACGCTACTAGAGACCGAAACGACGCCCCTGCAACGGTGTCCAATAACCTAAACGTCGTCATCGACGGCCACGACGCATCAGCACTCGTGGACACCGGAGCAGACTACTCAGTCTTGAGTGGGAGGCTCTCCCGCCGCCTTCGAAAAGTCACGACGCTGTGGGATGGACCATCAAATACTAACCGCCGGAGGGCACCTCATCATGCCGGTCGGGAGATGCACTGCTCGCGTCGAGATCCACGGTGAGACGTGCCCTGTCAGGTTCGTCGTCCTGCAAGACTGTTCGAGGGACGTCTATCCTCGGCATGGACTTTCTCTGCGAGTATGGCGCCGTCATCGACCTGGGAGCAGAACCGACATGACGCTACGAAAACCTGCTCCACCACCGGAGGAACCCCAAAGCGACGTCAGTCTGCCGCTACGAGTCGCTCGCAAACCACGTGAACCTACCACCGCGGTTAAGTGTTGTCGTACCCGTCGTGGATTGATGACGACTTCCTGCGGCTGACGTTTTGCTCGAAGGCAAGCCTCCAGTTGCTTCTAGGAAGAGGGATCGGCATCGCGAGAGGCGTCGCGGAGCTCCAAGATCGGACACACTGTCGTCACTGGTAACGAACTTCCGACAGGAGGCCCAGCACCTTACGAAAGGCGCACCGCCTGGGTCAACGCTGAGGAACTCCTAGACTCAGCCGCAATCGCCGCGAATATCTGAAGACCCCTCTTCGTGGTCACCCAAGACAGTACGCCGCCTTCGCAGTTTGACATCGACCCAACCCTGCCTACCCCGACAACGACGGCAGCTGCAGTGACCTTCTCGTCGAGTTCACCGAGTGCTTCTCCACGTCGTCAAAGGTGCGCCAAACGACCGTTGCGAAGCACCGCATCGTTACCGAGGACGACGCGCGCCCTGTTCATCGGTCGCCGTACCGAGTCTCTGTGAAAGAAGAGAGAGGTCATCCAGAAGCAAGTTCAAGAAATGCTGATGACGACATTGTCCCAGTCCTTCAACGCAGCCCGTGGGCTTCTCCGGTAGTGCTTGTGAAGAAGAAGGACGGGACGCTTCGGTGCTGCGTGGACTACCGACAGCTGAACGCCGTGACGAAGAAAGACGTCTACCCGCTGCCCCGCATCGACGACACTCTGGACCGGCTGCGCCACTCTCGATACTTTTCATCGATGGACCTGAAGAGCGGCTACTGGCAGATCGAAGTCGACGAACGGGACCGAGAGAAGACAGCCTTCGTCACGCCGGATGGACTGTACGAGTTCAAAGTGATGCCCTTCGGACTATGCACGGCGCCAGCAACGTTCCAGCGTGTCATGGACACCGTACTGGCAGGCCTGAAGTGGCAGAGCTGTCTCGTCTACCTCGACGACGTCGTAGTGTTTTCAAGTGACTTTGACGAGCACTTGCGACGACTCCTGAGCTGTTCTTCAAGCCATCCGGACCGCCGGACTCACCCTAAAGCCGTCAAAGTGTCGGTTCGCCTATGACGAGCTAAAATTCCTAGGCCACGTGGTTAGTAGCGAAGGCGTCCGCCCCGACCCCGAGAAGACGTCGCGCTGTCGCAGCATTTCCAGCGCCGAGAGACAAGAAGGCCGTACGAAGGTTCCTTGGACTGTGTGCCTACTATCAGACGCTTCGTTCGTGATTTCGCAAGGATTTCTGCACCGCTCACGACATCTGACGAAGGACGCCGAGAAGTTCGAATGGGGCGAGGAGCAAGCAACAGGCATTCGACGAGCTGAAGCGAAAGACTCCAGACTCCTCCTGTCCTCGGACACTTTGATCCAGGATGCGGAAACCGGAAGTCACACGGACGCCAGCAACGCCGGACTTGGCGCGGTACTGGTTCAAGTGACAAGACGGAGCCGAGCGAGTCATCGCCTACGCAAGCCGGACACTGTCCAAGTGCAGAAAAAATTACTCCACGACTGACAAGGAATGTCTTGCGGTCATCTGGGCAATCACGAAGTTCCGCCCGTACTTGTACGGGAGCCCGTTTCAGCGTAGTCACGGACCACCACGCGCTCTGCTGGCTTGCGAACCTCAAGGACCCGTCAGGACGCCTCGCTCGATGGAGTCTCCGACTACAGGAGTTCAACATGACTGTAGTCTCACAAGTCAGGCCGCAAGCACAGCGACGCCGACTGCTTGTCCAGGGCCCCCGTCGAAACGGCTTCCCGGCAGCAGCGACGACGACGATGACGAGTGCTTCCTAGGCGCAGTGACATACCGACGATGTGGCACTGACGTCAACGAGACGATCCTGAGCTGCGCGCACTAATCGAGCACCTGGAAGGACGAGGGAGTACTGTTCCCGTGTCTTCTCGAGAGCCCTGCCGACCTTCGTCCTTCGACAAGGTGTGCTCTTACAAGGAGAACTTTGGACGAGCAACACTCGCCATGGCTGCTGGTAATCCCGGCCAGACCTTCGAGAGGAGATCTTTCAAGCCTGCCACGACGACCCGACGTCCGGACACCTTGGCTACAGCCGCACGCTGACCCGAATTCGTGAAATGTATTACTGGCCCAAGACTGCCGAAGACCGTTCATCCGCTACACACGGTCGTGCCATGAGTGCCAGCGACGCAAGAAACCGCCGACGAAGCCGGCAGGTCTCCTGCAGCCGATTGCTCCCCCGACCGCACCGTTCCAGCAGATCGGAATAGATATACTTGGTCCTTTCCCACCATCGACGCAAGGAAACCGGTGGATTATCGTCGCCACAGCATTATCTCACACGGTACGCCGAAACGAAAGCCCTTCCTTCAGGGACTGCTGTGGAAGTCGCCAAGTTTTTTATCGAGTCCATCGTCCTCCGGCACGGCGCTCCCGAAGTCCTGATCTCAGATCGTGGATCATCATTCATGGCCCAGCTGACCCAAGAAGTCCTTCGTCTCAGTCGACACCAGCCATCGTGGCGACCACGGCGTACCATCCGCAGACCAACGGGCTGACGAAGCGACTCAATAAGACCATTGCCGACATGATCTCCATGTACGTCGACGTGGAGCACAAGACATGGGACGAGGTGTTGCCGTACGTCACATTTGCCTACAACACGGCGGTTCAAGAGACCACTGGGGTGACACCCTTTCAGCTGGTTCATGGTCGCAAAGTAACAACAATGCTGGACGCGATGCTACCCCACGAGCCGGCCGATGACGGAAGCGACGACGCCCAGGTGGTTGCTCAACGGGCAGAAGAAGTCCGCCAGCTCGCCAGACTTCGTGATTCAAGACCAAACAACGTGTCGACGCTAGCCGCTACAACCTTCGTCGCCGGGACGTCCACTTCCAACCCGGAGACAGGGTATGGGTCTGGACACCGATTCGCCGCCGCGGTCTCAGCGAGAAACTCCTGAAACGGTATTTCGGACCCTACAAGGTGCTTCGTCGCCTCGGGGATCTGAACTACGAGGTGATGCCCGACGGAACAAGAACATCATCACGCCGCCCACCACGACCTGAAGTCGTCCACGTCGTGCGCCTGAAGCCGTACTACGATCGATAGGACTGTGGACCTCTATGTGTTCCTAAATGACTCTTTGCGTTTGCCGTTGATTTTATTTGCTTTGCTTTGTTTTGTGTTGGCATCGGGGCGATGCACTTTTTTAAAGGGGGAGTAATGCCACGGCGTCGCCGAGCGTAGGCAGCGCGGTCGAGTGGTTAGCATTCTGTTTCCGGCAGCCGATTGGAGCGGACGCAGAATGGCTGGCTCCCACGGAGCTGAGATAACGGCCGATGCCGGCCGCGGTGACTCGGATGATTTGGCTCCGAAGGAATATCGTATTTCTTTGCCGCCCCTTCCATCAGGTGATGCAATGAAGAAGGCAGTTGTTCTGCACTGCGATATTGCCGGAAGACCGTACCGCATCGAGGATTTTCGGCGGCCGCTGGATGAACTGGGTGTCATCAGGGAAGTGGCTGGCATTGGGGCATACCAAATGTCCCACGTCTGGCTGCTCAAACTTCATACCGACGTGGCCAAGCTCAAGTTGGTCGAGGCGGGGAGGCTCGTGGTCAAAGGCCGCACATGCCTCGTCGTCGACCCAACTAGGCAGGAAGTTCGAGTGAAACTTCACTGGGTGTCGTTCGACGTGTCAAACGAGGACATCCGAAAGGCCTTCGCGGATTACGGCAAGGTAAAGGACGTTTCCTTCGACCGGTGGAAGGTGGCTGGCTTCGAGGGGGCCGAGTCCACCACCCGGATTGTACGCATCGTACTCCGGGAGGGAGTCACCCTCGAGCGCCTTCCGCACCAGTTGCGTTTCGGAAGCGGCACGGTCCTAGTCGTGGTACCTGGACGAGCTCCGATCTGCCTCCGGTGCCGCAAGACTGGGCATATCCGGCGGGACTGCCGGGCCCCTAGGTGTTCTGAATGCCGCGACTACGGGCACGAGCAGCAGGACTGTGTGCGCTCGTACGCTCGAGCTGCGGTACGTGGTGCGGGCGATGACCAGAATGACCTCCTCATGGACGAGGAGGAGGCGGAGAGAGCGGCGGCTCCCACTGCGACTTCGACCGAGCAGCCCACCCCGGTTGACAAGGACGGCCGGCCAGACACCGGCCCGAAGGAGGCGAGCGTCGTGGGAGCGAAACAGCTGGAGACTGCAGCCTCCGCTCCTGCTGTTGAAGATTCGTCGACGTCTTCTTCGCCAGAAGGCGAAGCAAGGGACGTTGCCGCGACGGACAACGAGCCCGCCGTCTCAGAAATGGACCTTGACAAGACTGCCGTGAAGCGTCGCCATGAAGGCGGTGCTGAGTTATCTCAGGAACTGCGGCTACGTCAGTTCGAACGGAAGTGGAAGGTGGTGGCGGGGTGGAAGGGCGTCGGCAGGCCGTCGCGGTCTTCGTCACCGCATTTCCGCGAGAAGCTGTCCCAATAGGCCACCACTGTGCGAGAGGACTGCCGTGTATGAAGACGAGCCAAAAGGGTAAGCTCCGTACGCTGTGCCTGGTCCCACTTCACGATATACACGCTCGAAAAGCCTTTACGTATAGCGACCTTAAATGTACGGGGGCTCGCTGAGAGACGAAAGCAAAGGCAGTTGTATCGTCTAGTCATAGAGCAGGACCTCGACATAGTCGCTTTGCAAGAAACGAAGGTCGAAAGGGAGGACCAGACAGAGCGTATGGTGTGGCCTTTTACTGCAAGTTATAGCGTGTGCGTCAGTCACGCGGTAGGAACATCGGCAGGGTGTCTGTTGTTAGTTCGCGCGAGCCTGGGAGCGGATGTACAAAAGGTAACGACCTCAGAATCGGGTCGACTGATAGTATGTGATCTGGCCTTTTCGTCACACAAGTGGCGAGTCATTTGCATTTACGCGCATAACACAGTCGAAGAACGGAAAACGTTTTTTGAAGATATTCGGTCTTTCTTTGAAACAGAGCGTATAGTCATCTTTGTCGGCGACTTTAACTGTGTGCTTTCGGCACGAGATAAAACGAGTACACTTCCGTTTAGGGACGCGAGTACGGTTGTTTTAAATGAAATTGTGAATCACTGTGGGTTAGAAGACGTTGGGGACTGTTTTGGGGACACTAGAAATGTACCTTATACTCACTTTCAAGGGTCAAGTCATGCCCGTTTGGATAGGGCATATATTTCATTAGAGATTCTTCCTCAGTGTAGCGAATATCGTGTGATGCCCGTGTCATTTAGTGATCACTGTTTAGTTTTGTTTACACTTGCAAGCGCCAAGGAAAAAAGAAAAGATTTCTGTTGGGAGCTTTGGAAATTAAATAGTAAACTCACGAGTGACGATGATTTCATGGCCGCTGTCAAGAATAGCTTAGGAGGTATCTTTAAAGGGGAAGTGAATGACTACGCTTTCAAATGGGAACAGTTTAAGCAAGAAATTAAAATGAAAGCAATGGAAAGAGCGAGCGCGATAAAGTATAGAGAAAGAAAACTAGAATCGCTTCTGCGCAGTAATCTGGAGTTACTTATCGGCGAAGAGAGTCGTTCGCCTGGTGTTTATAAAGATGACATAAGCACTTTGAAATCAAAGTTGGAAGTTCTGGATAAGGAGCGGTACCACGGAGCACTCGTTAGAGCGCGGGCAGGGAAGTTATTCTGTGGGGAAGCGCCGACAAAAAGAGCTCTAGGGGCTGAGAAAAGGTACGCTAGGCGCAACGAGATTGTCGAAATCGAATATCGCGGAGCCGTTACAAGAGATAGCGCAGAAATAGAGAAGGCTTTTTGTGAATTCTACAAAAATTTGTTTTCCCACCGAACCGTTGATTTAGCGAACTTTAGAAGCGAGTTTTTGCGCCTATTACCGCGGTTAAACAGTGAAACAACTTCCTTTTTAGAAGATGAGATTACCGTAGATGAAGTCGAAAATGCTATCGAGCATTTGAATCCTGGAAAGTCGCCTGGCCCCGACGGCCTAACAGCGGCCTTTTACAAGGCGATTAAGCATGAGGTTAGTCCGGTATTGTGTAGGGTTTACGCTGAAGCATATGAGCGTAAATTACTACCGCCGTCCTTTTGTCGTTCCCATACAATACTCATTCCCAAAAGCGAGGACAAGATAAAACTTAGGCAGGTGTCGGCGTATCGTCCTATCAGTCTAACAAACGTTGACTATAAAATATTTATGAAAATTTTAGCCAAACGCTTGCAATCAGTAATAACAGACATAGTAGGGCCACACCAAACGTGCGGAATTAGAGGACGGACTATAGTAACGAATATTCATGTCGCCAGAAGTGTTCTTGAGTGCTGTGACTGTATGCAAAGCGTGGTTGCAATGCTCCAGATTGATCTGGAAAAAGCGTTTGACCAGGTGTCCCACGAACTTTTGTTTAACATTCTAGAACACGTCAATGTCGGCAAAGTTCTGCTTCAGGGTGTACGTATGGCGTACAGGAAATGCTCCACGAGTCTCATTATCAACAAAGTTGTCAGTGAACGCATTGAAGTGTCCCGTTCTGTACGCCAAGGGTGTCCCTTGTCACCCCTTCTCTTTTGTATCTACATAGAGTCCTTTTGTTTAAGTATTATTAGATGCAAAAGTATTAACGGGTTTAAACTGCAATCGTGCGAGGTAAAATTGTTATCTTACGCCGATGATATCGCAATATTTTGTGTCGATAGAGGTGGCATAAGCAAGGCAGTGGAGCTGGTGAAAAAGTTTTGCAAATTTAGCGGTAGTGCTGTTAATTGGCACAAGTGCTTAGGTTTTTGGCATGGAGATTGGGATGCAAAGCCTAGTATATTCGAAAACGTGAACTGGGTAACTACACCAGTCAAATATTTAGGGATCCCGTTAGAAAATTATCGCGACAGTGACCCATACTGGCGAGGGCAGGCTGTGGATCTTCGAGAAAAAACGGAAAAGTGGAAAGGGAGGGATTTGTCGATGTTCGCGCGTGCCACAGTGTGCAATTTGTTCTTTGTCTGTAAACTGTGGTATGTGCTTCAGGTCTTGCACTGCTCGCGTATCAACGTGCAGAGATTGCATCGTGTTTTTGCTGTTTTTATCTGGGGATCCACCTGGGAAAGAACAAGCCGTACGAACCTTTTCAGGCGCGTGCGCGCTGGGGGACTCTCCTTAGCGCACCTATTTTTGCGGCAGGTTGTAAATCGCTTTATTTTTCTTCGTGACGTGAACGAACCTTTTCTGCGCACAGTGTGTCAAGTGCGCCTGGCCAGCTCATTGCCAGGAGTTGTTGTTTCGTCTGTGAGGGAATGTGAAGGGGGAATTTATGGCTATTTTCGTGAAGTGGTGCAAGCGACTCGTTTTTTGTGTACACGTTTTTCCTTAGAATATCTGAGCGGTGTGTCTCGGAAACAGTTGTACAGAGACGTTGTTGATGTTGTCCTCCCGGTTCCGTTGTATAGGTCTTTATATGTCTCTGGGAAGTGGCAGGATGTCCTTCAGCGAGTTAAGAAAATGACAGTTCCGCCGAGTGTTAAAACCTTTTTCTTCAAATTACATACTGGTGTCCTGCCGGTGAAGACGTGGATGGAGGATAAGGGGCTGTTTGTACCGTGGGGGGTAAATTGTTTACTGTGTCGAAAACCAGAGACTGTTGAGCACGTTTTTCTAGATTGTTGGGACGGGATTTTCTTTTGGGACGTCCTGCAACGCACACTGAAAAAGGAGTTTCCGTTAGATCCACAGGGTATCCGGTATCTAAGCATAGAAAATGATAATTGTGTCCCTTACGATCTGGTTATGCTTTTGGGCCTACACAGCATCTGGAAATCGCGCATGGCGGTTCGTCATGCAGAAGTTGATGCTAGGCCGGTTTCTGATTACTTTTGTGTTTCTTTGCGCAACGTCATTGAGGTGTGGAAAGCGCAGGAGTGTTGCCCGGACTGGGTGCCTGTTCTAGAAGAAGCGTTGCCTTTGAAACCTTTTTAACTATGTGTATGTAGTTTTTGTTTAACCATCGCGTCTGCTTTTATCATTCTGTACCTGGTTTTGACACCCATGCCTGGCAATAAAGAAAAAAAAAAAGGTGGCAGAGCGGTTATGCGTGCTTGCGCTGTCGCCCGCAGAAGATCCAGGGTTCGATTCCTGGGAGACGCGAATCTCTTTTGTTTATTCTTTCAACTTGGAGTTCTCGTAAGTTCGAGAACCTGCTCGCCTGATCCAGGTTACGAATGTTCTACGAGCCGAACCTTCTAGGCCGAATGTTCCAGAAGACACACGCGTGTACAAAAGGTGCTCCGCGTGGCGAGCCGGAGTCAGTCTCGCCCCAGCGTTCGACTCTGCTCTTTCGCCGATTTCGACGCCCGCGACGCTCTACTGTTATCTTTTGTTTCCTTTTTATTTTTGGGCACAAGTTCGCCCCATTAAACGTTTCAGTTTATCTCAGTTATTCTCTGCCTCATCACTTGTCATTCGTGACAATATCAACACATCAGTGCGGCCAACCTTAGGAATTTCTCCCTAGATCTAGGTATTTCCGTCATGGTTTAGGAGGAAAGGAATTTTTGTTCAAATCTAGGGATTGATATTAATGTGTTTCAGAGGGCTTTAGAGACCCGTTCCTTGCCTTTTTCTCCTTGGTCCGGCCAAGTGCAGCGGGAAAAAAGGCTTCTTTGTACATGGTCGGGGCCAAGATAATCTCTAGTGGTAACAACAGCGATTTTGGGGAGGCAACAGAAGGCCCAAGTAACGAAGTTTAACTATGTAAGAAGGTGTTAACGAAGCTAATTGAACATTTAAATGGCCACCCAACTACATGAATGTATTCTTAAGGTACTCCATACCGATAATCTCAATATTGACGCAAATTAACACATGTTCTGATAATCTAGGGAAATATAAGGAATTTTCCGATAATGTCGGTGAAGAAACGACCGCCGAGGTTGGGAACATTGCAACACATGCTTATATACACAGTAGCAGCGTTCAATTTACTTACACCTCCTGCACCAGTGCAGAAAAGTGTAAGGCAGTCTACTTCCGCGATGTGTATTTAGATGCGATGGGAAGTACACCGCCTCACACTTTTCTCCACCGGTGCAGAAGGTGTAAGTAAATTGAAGGCAGCTAATAACACTAGCGACACACACAGTACAAGGTTGACAGACTTAATCCAGAAACCGAAACTACGACACGACACTTCCCAGTCTAGTTTAGGTTTCGGTTTCGAGCAGTTGCGTTTTTAGAGCGCAGCTCTTAGGCGCCCGTTTCCGGCTTGAGTGGCGTCGCCGTTGGCGTCGCCGTCGGCGTAACCGCAAGGTCACGTGACTCCCAGGTCACGTGACCCCCAGGTCACGTGACCCCCGAGGTCACGTGACCTCCGAGGTCACGTGACCCCCAGATCACGTGACCTATCCCCCCAAGGTCACGTGACCCCCGGCCACGTGACTCTCTCCGAGGTCACGTGACCCCCGAGGTCACGTGACCCTCCAGGTCACGTGGCCCTCCAGGTCACGTGGCCCACAAGTCACGTGACCGCCCCCAGGTCACGTGACCCCCCCAAGGTCACGTGAACCCCCCTCTGCGCCTTCCCCTCCTCCTCAAGAGCTGCGCTCTAATTCGGTGTTACGGGGAGTTGTAAACGGCTTTCATTTTTTACTTTATAAAAGATGCAGGTGACGCTGTAACCAAACATTTATTTGGTAGTCTTCCAAAACCATAATAAATCGCCTGGCAAAAAATAAAAAAATACATTCAGAATTACGTGACAAACAAATTTTATAATTTGTAATACTACATTTACCTGCTAAAAGTTGTGTTTGTCTTGCATTCTCGTTTCAAATCTTTTAAAAGCAAGTGGGTTTTTACCCTTTGGGCAAAATTCGAAAGGCCGTAAAAGATAGAGATATAGCGAAATATATTGGAAAGGTACATTTACATCTCCAGTAACACATGCAATTTTTGTAGACTAAATCCGGGAGGTTTAAATTTAAGCCTGGATCGTTTGGCGTGGAAAAACCCGCTGTGTTTTCACGGGCTGGACTAGAGAAAGAGTAACAAAAGTGGAGTTTTACAGACGCCCAAGGTCGCACAGTCCTCGCTCACGCAGGAGAGATAGTGCACGGAGAAAATGGAAGGGGTTCCTTTTGCTTTTGCTGCTGTTAGTATGAAGATAACTTGTTTGTGGTCAGTCAAAATACAGCCTTCATCAGAAGTTGGTCGCGCTTTTTTTTCCGTAGACGAGTGCGAGCAAAATGAGGAACAGCTAGAGGACGCTGTGTGTCGACTTCCCGACCCATGTGTAGGACATCTTGTAAAACAGCTGGGTGTGCGGACCAGGAAGAAGGTCTCTTAGTGCCCTGTTTATTGCGCCTCTTCGTACGTCCTGCTTCAGAAACATCCACTTTTCGAAAAAGACACTGGAGACGTAACCGCGACGCCAACATAGGACAACACCGTGACTGCAGACTCAGGATTTTTCAATGGCGGCGGATGTTGGTTCCGCGTTCGTGGTCTTCGCTAAACGTGCTACTGACCGTGTTTATGTGTGCGTGTGGTGCACCTGCCTGGTTTTATTTTTAGGGGCGAAGCTCCTTAGGGGCTAGCCATGTCCGTATGTCCGTCCGCCGTCCGCCGTCCGCCGTAGGCCGGCGTCGGGTGCTCGTGCTTCTGCTCGTGAGCTCACGTGCTCGTGTAGGGCAAAAAAAAAAATTGGAAAAAAAAGATGAAAAAAAATATGAAAAAAGAAAAAGCAGAAAAAAAAGAGTAGGGGGTTCTGAGATGCCATCCCACCTGTCTGCTTAAAAGAAGAAAAAGAAGAAAACCACACATTCTCCTACTGCCATGAATGAAAAGGACCAAAAAGCTCGGCATGCAGCGCCTCAGCGTCTACGTAGACAGCAAGCTGTTCCGGAGACCACGGCACGAGAAGCTGCTGCACAGCGTCAAAAACGCCAAGCGGACCCGGAGTTGAGAGCTCGGGAAGCGGCGGCAAAGCGTCAACGCCGACAGCAAGCAGCAATACCTATGACCAAAATCAGTATCATCAGCACCACCCGAGCTTCGCCCAAATCAACATCATTCACCACGTGGAGATGCGGTCATTTTTTAAACTACCGCACATGTAATGTATTTACCCAGCAGCATAGTGAGTGCCTCGAAAAATGTTTTTTTAACAAAACATTTGTTGTGCCCATTTGGTCCGATCGCGTCTGTGTACACCTGCTTGCACCCGTGTTTGAGTAAGCGTTGATTGTTTTGTCTTTTTGAGTTACAACATGAATGAAAAACTTAATGCCTGAAATAAATCTTGAATACCGTTTTAAATTGCATTTTTCTTCTGTGATTCACAGTCATTTTGACGTCTAAAGTGTTAAAGGGCTGAGGGTGTCTGAAGGGTTGAAGAGGTGTCAACAGGTGAAGGGTTTTGAAAGACTGATTGGTTTGCTGGGCTGAAGGGTTTGAAGCACTGAGAGGGTCCCCTAACACATTAGGGCTGAAATGTTATTTTGAATAGAACACTTTGAATCCATGGGTGAAAAAGGACTCCAAAAACACCAGCGGGCGACGAGTTTCGGGCGCTGTCGTTTATACGTTCACCTGAAGATTTGCGTCTGCTTTGCAATAAAGTAGATAAAACTACTGTCGTCTTTGCCTTTCAATGTATGAAGAATACTCACATCCAAAAAATGTTCAACAGAGTAGCAGGATGCGCGACGCCTCACCTGGAAGGCGCAAGCCGTTTCCAAGAACCATGAAGCCGTAGACCATCCAGAGCACGCTCACGCCGACCAAAGGTTCACCCATGATGATCGTCTCCAGAATGTGGGACTTGGCTGGTAAAAAGAGGAGTTCATATGAAATAACAAAAGTCGACCGTAAATCACTCGTCGAATTGAAAAATTCCATTATTCAAAAGAAAGTTATCGTAAAGGTACCTACACGATAGACCCTTTGCAAAATGTTTTTATACTGCACCGACCGGTTATGGAGAGCAGGACACCCTTTTCGAATAGCGCGCACTCCATGACGTTCGCTATGCTTCGGTGGAAAGTGCTCGCTCGAGCCTTACGACACACGGAAGGCTTATTGAAGGCGGACAGCACAGACTGAAGGTGGGTCAACTGAATTCCCCCTCCCGTCGATGTCATCCTATGACTGATTATAGCACAAAAGACTTGCTGCGAGTGTAGTTACGAGCGTTCCACATGCTATACTTCCTTCACCTTTAAGGTGAGTCTAGAAGCTCAGCCTTTAGCAGCAGATTTTTGTCGTTGCTAACAGAAGTGTGATGGCGCAGGCACGCGCAACCAAAGCATTGGAGAAGGCATCGAGCTCGCGCTCAAGGCGGACTGACCAATTTCAGAGCTTAAGTAGAGTGGACTACAATACTTGGGTAGTGTTGGGACCGGAGCGGCTCGGCAACGGGAGCTCGTGAGCGCGCGTGTATTGACAGTTCGTGGCCGCGCTGTAGTCAAGTTATCCGGAAAAAATCGCGCAGCCCGCCTTTTTTTCACTTTGAGCGGTGCACGTATCGGTCCCACGATTTTATACACTCTGTTTCACCTTATGTTGTACCGCAGCAAAGGCTAGAAGCGCGAGCTCATAGCGTTGGCAGCTGCCCTTGGTGCACGAGAGCTTGTGCCGCCGAGACGTGCCCTAGAGCAAGGAGCTCGCGCTTGTAGCCTTTCCTGCGGTACGACACAAGTTAAAACAGAGTATAGTTCCGTGTGTTTTTCACTTCGAGCGGTGCGCGTGTCGGGACCACGATTTCATAGTTCCGTGTGTTCGATCGCAATATGCTTTGAATCTTGTGTTCTGATTTTGCGGATGGTGAACGCGTAAAGGTAGTGCCGAAATGCCGCTGGCGAAACAGCGACATAACTCTTGCTCTGCACCTGGTTGCAAAACGGGCCTCATCCGAGTGAAAACGGCATCCCTTTCGGTGTTCCAAAGGACAGAGCCAGGAGAGATCTTTGGGAGAAGAATCTGCAGCGATCGGACAAGCGTCTTGAAGAAACAAGCGTTGTCTGCGAGCTGCACTTCGAGCGAGCCCCGCTTCATCCTTTGAGACTACCTCCACATCATCGGCGGAAAGGAAGTGAGGATCCCTCGTGGACACTTAGCGCTTACGCCAGACGCGGTACCGACTCTGCTGCCAAGTGTACCCCAGGACTTGAGTGGTGACCCTCGTGCAGGACGAAAGGAAAGGAAGCGGAAGGCAAGTTCACCGGAGCCCATCGTTGCAAACCATTGGGGGCTCACTCGGGAAACTGACCCGTTGTCACCAGTGATGAACAGCGAAGCTCCTGCCGTGATCTCACCAGGCATCGATCGCGACGCACTAGGCTCCCTGATTGTGCCAACTCCCTACTGGGCTGTTCACAAGTTCAGCAACTTCGACGGTGTTGCTTGTTTGGAGACTGCTCTTGAGCCGAAGTCTAACAAGATCAGCATCGAAAAGGCGGTGTTCATTTGTTTCGACAGCTTATCTGATGTGGTATTCCAAGTATGCCTTCATGGCTGCCCATTGTAACCATGTATTTTAATGCCGTGCTATAAACTATTACAACTTTTACCTTGTTTTATTTACGTGTGCTGTTGTTTCCTGGTCTAAATGATGTGAAATAGTTGCTTGTTCTCTTCTTTTCATCTTATAAAGCATTAATTTTCCAGCCCATGCTGTCTTAGTTGTTGGACAGAAGTTCAATGTTAAAACGCGTGATAAAAATTGTCACGGCTTATAAGCCATTTCTTACAAGTGAACGTCGGGTGGTCCTCGAATGGTCGTGGCAGCCATAAAGAAATATAACGTACTCATCTCTTTGCGACCATCGCTTCGGTGGTTTGTCGCATAAATGAACAGAAGAATGATTGACAAGTGAAGCGTGCTGATTAAGGTCAAGAGGAAGTAGACGGTAGAAAAGAAAACAAAGAAGTTAACCTGGGGTACTTAAAAACATACTAAAACAATCTCGGGGTTTAGTATGTGCTGTTTCGTTCCACCATAAAATAAATTAGCAAAAAGAAAACTGCTTCCGAGTTTTAGATATCCCTTTCAAATATTTAATGTTTGGCCTTTGCGACCAAGGAAACGTGCATTTCATTTAAAATGCTCACCGTCCGGCAAACCGAAAGTCGCAGCTAATTCTACGCTGAAACAACTTGCAATCCGCTTCTTTAAAGTGTGCAAGTGTTTTTATGTAAAGGAAGGGTAATGTAGCCTGTACCGTCCAATACACTGAAGCATCATGTTTGCTAACGATCGTGCCGCAGCGTAATTGATGCCGCGGTACGACCGCTGGCAGGTCGTAGCTGTATCAGAAATCCTATGTGCACTCCATCAAAGCCGCACAAAAGATTCAGATTTTCGCGCGTGCAGCCGCGCATGCGCACACCTTCCCGATACCGCGCCGGTGTCGACACCTGTCGCGATCAATACCACGCGCTTCAGGCGAGTCCCTCCGGTCCCAACACTACCCAAGCATTCTAGTACACTATAGCTTAAGGGTGAACGGAGTATAGGAAGCATTCACTGGTAGCCATAGGTGTGTGCGCGGCTGCTGAGCGCGTGCTGACGGCCAGCTTCCACAGTTCTTTTGTAACGTGCATTCCGCGACATTCAAGACTGCCGGTCTTGGCAGCCTATTAACGTGAGCTCGTTCTGATCGTGCGCTCTAGACACCGCCGTCAAACATGGCGTCCAGGGAATACCGCTTATAGACCCTGCAGCAGTAACTGCGCTAAAGATTGGAAACAAGTTCCACCTTGCGCATGCAGACGAGAACTAGCACACGCAGAAAGAAGACAATCGTTCTGCTGGGAAATCCAGAAACCTAGGCGGTGAAAACAAAGAGAGAGAAGGAGACGAGAGAGCAAGGGGGTGTCAGAACACCGAGCTATGAAAGAAATTGTTTGTAGGTGGACGAAAATCTAGATGCCTTTGTCTCTACTCAGCGTGCCAACACGTCCGAACGCCAACTCCAAACGACGTTCGCCGTTGTTCGGCGTCACAGCGCGTTCCATGAGCGAGCAATGAAAGAGGCAGCGAGCTTTGCGTCAGTCCGGTAATCACTTCAATCAGAGCTCGGTTTCAAGACGTCGCCGCGTGCTCTCGTCTCCTCCTCCTTCCTTAATTTGTATCCCTGTAGATTATTTTGCTGTTTACAAACATGAAAACAAGGTTTTACAAAACCTTTTTTTTCATCTAATGTGCTTGAATGTATATGCATTCCATTGCCAATATTTGTACTATGTTGACGCACATTTTGGATTATTGGTCATTTGTTTTTTTTATATTTTGTGTGAAAATACCCAAGTTGTGCATTTTCGTTTGTAGGTTTAATAATTTTTTTTTGATGAAACGTTGCTGAGTTTTGTCTTAGTCCCCAGACACCCTCCAGCGGTCTTTGACAGCATTTTTTCTGAGGACCCCCAACAACATGTTGGAAAAATTAATGAATTGAGTTGAATCGAAATGAGCAGCTGCTTGCGTCCCCAGCGACTTCTGGCCGATCAGTCTTCGCAAGCCTTTCGAGCTTGCTTATGTCAGCCGCTCTAGAAAGCAAAAATGTGTCACGGACAACAAGGTTCAAAATTTAAAGGGGCTTTTTTTTTGCGTTCACACTGAGAATCGCTGGTTAAATGTTTGATTGGCATTTCAAGCAGCGGTGTTAAGGTGGCGTTTGTTCATTGTTTTTATGAACCGTAAGCTCTCTGGGACGTCAAAGACTGCGGCGCCGACTGCTGGCGTCTGGCATGAAAGGGTCCATGCAAAATAATTGGGGTTGTGTGCATATTTATAGAGAGGGTAGTTGGTCAGCTATTTCAAAGTTGCGATGAGTCACTCGCCGTAGATGAGCAATTTAGCACGTGCGGTGCAACCGCTAACCTCGGGTCTTTAACGTGCACCACGCAGTAGTGATACACGACCGCACGCCGGTACGATGCTCATCCAGATCGAAACGGGCAGGGGTGGGGATTGAACCCAGGATCCCTGGGTTCTGCAGCGCGAGCTTTCGCTCCACGTGCTCCGAGCTGGTGTTCGCTAGACCCACGGTGGAGGAAATACATTTAGGTGGTAACTCTGGTCGCTCTTCCCGCGGGGAGCGAGCGACCAGATCGTGTTAGGAGCTAGCCTCGAACCAGGAGTATACTCTGTTTCACCTAATGATGTACCGCAGGAAAGGCTACAAGCTCGAGCTCCTTGCCCTGGGGCACATCACGGCGCCACAAGCTCTCGTGACTTAAGAGCAGCTGCCAACACTATGAGCTCGCGCTTCTAGCCTTCGCTGCGGTACAACATAAGGTGAAACGAGGTATACTTAGTTCCGCGCCGCCGCTGAGGGCGCTGAGGTGTGAGCACCGCGGGTATGAGGTCTCTCCTGGGCGGCCACGGTGTCGGGGGCGTAGCTTGCTCGCCTTTTTCGCGGTGTGGTGGCGGTGTGCGGGCAGTGGCTGGCCTAATTTTTTGCTTTGTTGCTGTGTCGATCACAGGTGCCATTATCGTGCACGAAGATGAGCCTTAACCCGAGGGATAAGTTATGTTATAAGGATGGGAAAGACGTGCTTCGTTCCCAACTGCAATTCGGGGTACCGGAACTGCGCAGAGCAAGTGTCCTTGTTTAAAGCTCCACAGAATGACGCTCGCCTGGAGCAGTGGCGTCGTTCAATCCCAAGGGCCGATCGCAAGTTACTACCTAGTCTGCTCATCTCGTTTACCAAGTGAAGACCAAGCTTCACAGTCTAATTTCTGTCGAAGACTGGGAATGTGAAGATGTATGGACAGAAAAGTCTAAAAAACCGAGGCTGTGGACTGCATACTATATTATATACCTGGGTTTTTGAGTGTGAAAATTAAAAAAAAAGTTACACGCTGCCCTGCATGCCGATCCGCTTTCAGCATCGACAAGAACACTTCTGCTGAAGCAGCACTGACAAACGTGAAGAACAAAGGAGACCTTATACACCCCAACAAGAACCTTTCCCAGCTACTGAAGAAAGCAAAACAGTTCTTCGTGGAAAATAAAAGCCACCAGACTGTCTACTGGAATACAATCGAAAGTGTTCTTGACACATGCACAATAACGTTTCCATGCGCTGAACACAAAGAAGAAACAATTGCCCAGTTGCTCCACTAGTACTTCAGCATGCGAATGGGACAACACTGTAAGCGTATTACGATGAGTAGGAACAAACACACTCAAGAAATGAATAAATCATCAAAGCAGCACTCGTCTTAGTTCAAGGGCAAGGACGAGAAACACAGGATGTAGGAGATGGCCTTCTTTGGTAGAATGCAGTGATATCAGCTTTTGTGTACATTTTAAAGCAAAAATATTTGTCAGGTATTTTTAACCTGTAAGATGGGGGGTGACACCATATTGTGAGAGTATAGATGAAAAGTGATTAATGTCCTTTAACTCCTACTATTGTTTGACTTTCAGTCACTGTGTCATCATGTCAGTCAGTATGTCATTATATTATGCCATAATTTCAGTCACTATGTCATCATATATAGAAACTATTTCTGCTCAAGGTTTGTATATTCCACAGTGCAAGTCGACATAGTATGTAGAAACCATTTGTCATGCTATAACCTTTTTGCCCATGTAAAGAATTATTTGGGCCCTACTATGTAACATTATTATAATTTGTTTTTCTCTATAAGGCAGGAGCAGGGTGGCAGAAAATCACCCGACCTCCTATAAAGCCACGCGATGTGTGTAAACAATTTACGGAACTGCTACCAAATATGCTGTTTGACAAAACATGCGAGCACGACCCAGAAGTTTATTCTAAATTATGGAAGGCCCAGGGATTAAGCCGGGAAGTTTTATATTTATACGAGTATTTTTGTCACATTGAAGCATAATCGGGATGTACCCGTTCAAAAAAAGTGAAAGCCGTTTACAACTCCCTGTAACACCGAATTGGAGCGCAGCTCTTGAGGAGGAGGAGGGAAGGGTACTCAAGGGAGGGTATACCCCTCCTCTTCCGGGGGGAAGGGGGGTCATGTGACCTCGGGAGGGGGGTCCCGTGACCCTCCCCGACAGTGATCCCAACATGCTCGGGAGGAGGGGTCACGTGACCCCCGCGACATGTCCCAACATGCACCACATGTGCCCTCGGGGAGGGGGTCACGCGACCCCCCCCGAAATCACGTCACCCTCCCCCCCGAGCCCCCTGACTCCCCCCCGACATGTCCCAACATGCACCGCACGTGGCCTCGAGGGTGGGGGTCGTGTGACCCCCCCCCCCGAGCCCCCGACATGTCCCAACATGTCGGGGGCCATGTCCCAACATGCACCGCGCGGTTACGCCGACGGCGACGCCGACGCCGCTCAAGCCGGAAACAGGCCCCTAAGAGCTGCGCTCTAAAAACAAAACAGGTACCGCACGGGGGAAAAAGCAATCAGTGCCTGTGCACCAACATAAATCCATCGCTTCACTACACAGTACAAAGGGACCGACTAAAAATGCATATTTTCCTTCACAAGCCCTCTATACAAGCCTTCACAAGCCCCTCTATACTTGGGCGCCATCTATCCCCGTGCGAGTGAAGCGCGCTCGGTGCGCCGAACATAATGTTACAGTGTTCTAGAGGATGTAGTGGCAAGAGCGGCGCCCGCTTACAATGGGCCGCGTGAAGACGGTCAACGTAGATGCCGCGAGTGGCGCTAGAGTTCTGTGCCCTAGGAGAATTTGTGGCAGATGGCAGATGTGCGATGGGCGAAAAAGACGACGAAGCTGAGGCGGTACGCTTCTCCCGAACGTAGCACCGTAGCACTTTTCTTTGTGGTGTAGTGGTGGAGAGTCTTCACCGTTCCGTTGCCGTCTCGGTCATAAATGCACGGAAAAAGACGGACACACACGTACTGCTTCACGGCGGGATGCAAGTCGGGCTACGCGGTCAACAAGGGCAGCCGGAGCACCAGCGGTCGTAAGCCGTTGCTGTCTCGTGTGCCAAAGGAGGAGTCGCGCAGACTACAGTGGGAAAAAAATCGTAATCGAGAAGATAAATGCCTCCCGAGACATCAGCGGTATGCGAGAGTACATTAAGAACCGCGCCTTTTTCTTTGGGACTATGTGCACACCATGAATGGCGAAGAGGTTAGGATTCTATGCCGCAATATATTATGACTATTTTGTAGTCTTCTTGCGTAGTATGTGACTGGATATCTGTCATGTGATTGCTGTGTATTTCAATGAAGTGTATTACCACTCTTGAGAAGTCATAAAGCAGCGAGTTGAGAATAAATGTTTTTTTATTAAAGGGGTTGTTGAAGTTTGTGTTCATATGGTATTTCAATGCTTCATGTACTCCCAATCGAGGTTTTTTTTTTTCATAGACTGCCTTCCACAAAAGACAATTTGCTATATGTTCGCCAGTTGCAGTGGCACCTTGGCCGTTCCCAAACGCGCTCGGCCTTGCAGCTTACACAACGCTGGTCCCCGCATTAGCAACACGATGACAAAAAACAATACACCAGTTTATTGTTCCTCTCACCAATAAAAAAGTGAAATTTATTGAGATTTGTTTATTTTTCCTTGTTATATCAGTATCGCGTGGTTTCTTTCGCAGCTATTAAGCGTGCAGCCCAAGTGATAGCGCTGCTGAACGACCTGTAAGTACTTAGAAGGGGGGAGGGAGTCGATATTAATCAAATGATCTCCATCAAAAACACGCGAATAATAAAAGTAGAGGATAACACACACTCTAGAGGCATTAGTGCAAAGGAAAACCTATGATTTTTCACATTAGCAATTGTTCTGAGTTGCGAAAAGCTCCAGTCGAACCACAGTAGTACACGCCGAGCAGCGCCGACGACGAAGCTGACGGGGGCACGTTCCTAGGGCTCAGAACAGCAGCGCTACGGTGTCGTCTACGCGCAAAATCTTCACGCCGCGACGGCGCTCTTGCCACTACAACTCTCTAGAACACTGTAATAATGTGGTCGCCGCGTGAGACAGAGAGTCATCACCTAAATGTATTTCTTCCACCATGGCAAGACCACTCGGCCACCAATCCACCGGCTCCATGCACCAGCTCGTGGCTCTGACGTCATATCGCTGCGGTGGCGCAGCTTTGGGCAGTGCGCCTGCGCAAACGCTCCACTTCACGCAAATGTTGTTTCAGCGCACGCGAAGTGCACACACATCGTGCGGGAACCACGCGCTGAACCACACCTCGTGTGGCCTTGTTTGTGAACAGCGCGTTGGCCTGTAGACCTTTGAAGAAAAGGGGTTCTGGCCGGTTCAATTTGAAGTGTTCGTGCGTATGGCGTGTGATTTTCTCGCTTTCCGGATCGACGAACATGCATGTGCTGGACTGAGGAGATCGTAGGCAGGGCTGAGGAGTTGTAAATATTGGAAGGCTGTATTGCGGAGGAAATCGAACAGCCACACCTCTAACGGTACGTTTCAGCAGTGGGGACAACAAACCACATTTTCTTGTTTGTTTTGGAACCGAGAAATCGAAGACGATGATTCCAAGGCTATTCCTCGTGCGACTAAAGCACTGGTCAGAGCGAGGCGTACGTGCCCAGAACTTGCTAGACGAGGTTCAATTTCTTTGTTATGCTGTGTTAGTAAACATCGCGCTGCGGGGACAACAAGCTCGATAAACCGCCCCCTATAGTTCGGTCTCCTGCCCAATAGTTGCATACAATGTGAGTTCGGCAGGGAGGAGCTTGACTAGTTCCGCTTACACTGCGAACTTCCTACATTCTACAACGCTTGTTTGCCTCGAGCACCTGCAGCTCGCACGTGTCACCAAACCATGGCGGAGGACGCGGAGCGCGTGCTGGAGGCTATAGTATCGTGCTCATTTCAAAATACCCTGCTCCAAAGTTCTCACATGCCGATCAGCTGACGCCCCCGGGTTCAGTTTCGTAGTGAAGATCACTGTTGAGAAGTGTCGTAGCTAAAAGGAAGGCTTATAGGGCTTTAGCTCCCCCGAAACTCAGCCAACACTATAATATACACATGAATGTTAACCCCCCTTTCCCTCTCTCACCGCACCCAAAGTTATGGACGTCCCAGATCCGCATATGTAGAGAGTTTGGCCATTCGTTACGAGGTATAGGAGACAAATAAGGAGGCGCCATTTGCCGAAAGCGGGCTGGGCGTTTTCCAAGGTGTCTTCACAAATTCGAATGTGGCCAACCCGAAGCCGGAAATATTACCCTGGTGGTAGTCGGGAGAAACAAACCTAATAAGTGCGTCGGAGTAACTCTCGCTGACTGAAAATATGGTGCATGTGATGTTTCAATCACAGTCATCCAAAATCATGGTGAAAGAATGCGACTAGCGGAACGATCGGCATAATCCGTACGCCAAGCGCCGAGGGCCGGGAATCTGCCGTCCGAGCGGTCACACTCTGTCCGAACAAAACAGAGTTAAGCGGCGAATTCGTTTCTTACATCTTTCTGCATGATCATAATAAAAACATCACGCGCACCGTATATTCAACCATGAAGGGTTACTACACTTCACTCTTACGCGCTTATTAAAACCATATACCAACATATACCTTTGATTAAACCAATTTCTCGCTACCACCGCTAGGGAATTCTTTTAGGCTTCTGGTTGGCCAAGAGAACATGTCAAGCCCACTTTCTGCGTCTGGTGCACGCCCTGGCTCTGTTCGCGCCTCCCACTGACCAAACTTTCTGTATACATGGCTTTGGGACGTCCCGGCCACCTCAACCCTCCCCCTCACCCCCCCCCCCCCCGCTCCCCTAGAAAATAATTACTGGGTACACCGCCGCTGCAGGGTAGAGTAAGCAAATACGTACCTGTGGAGAGAACCTTCAAGTCGGACACAAACATGGGCTCAGGACAGCAGGTCAAAAGGCTGACGAGGACCGTCTCCTTCAGAGTCCTGTGCTCCGCGTCGGATGTTCCAGATATATAGAGCACAAACAGCATCGTGCTGAATGCTGAAAACGAAATCAAGACAAAGAAAAAATTGAATTGCTACAGTACAAACGTACACAATTTTTTAGAATAGATGGACCACACAAGAGAGTTTGGCAACGCCTGCACAGCCGGTATGCATCGAAGGAATTGCAGTCTTTCTGTACATAAAACAACATCAATGCATATCTACGTATGTAGAGCAGAATACGGCACAAGCCGTCTTGTGCACCGCAGCTGGCATGTTGTGGACTAAAGTTATGACAGCATCATCATGCGCCAAGCGCTTCGTGAGATTGGTCTATTGTTATGGCTTAATGGGGCTGTGCAAGGATATTGAGTTGGAATCTTTCTCGATTTGCACTAGCTAGCTGGCATTACCGTGTTTCATATGTACTCGAACTCAACGCCACTGATAAAGAAGCTCTTGTCCCGCGGTGTAGTTTGAATAATAAACGCTGACTTATTTCCGTATCTCCTTCCCAGTTCATGACAATATAGTCATGAAAATCGCAGTGGTGACCTAGGCGAAAGGAATTAAATAATTGTGGCGTTATTCAAATAAGGCTGATAAACTGAGCATAAACCATGCGTAAATACTGGATTTGGGAGCGTGGAAAAAATGCAATGATGAGCATTCGAATTGTGGCTGATGTACAATCGTGGCACATGAATTATGGCTAATGCACAATCAGCGTTCGGATAAAGGCCTCGTATTCCACCAAAGCGTCGAAAGATGTTCGGTATCGAGCTTGGGACCACTTGCCTATTTTTAGCCATCCAACTGCGATGACGTTTCACGGAGGAGAGAAGGATGTTGGCAGGCCCCACTATTTTAGGTAGTGTAAGCTGGACTCGTGCCGAAAAATACAACAGTAAGATCGTCAGTTTTATATTAGGGGACCGAGCTTTGGTCTGTAACAACATATCACACCGTAGGTAAGTGCAGAAATAATACTGCAAACGACCGAATTGTTGCGAGCCCATAATTTTGTCCAATTTCAAAATTTGAATAATATCGAGGAAACAGATCCAACGCTAATGTTATTCCATGGTAACAAGTTCGTAGCACACTGCATAACATTCCCGAAGCCATACTTTGCCGAATTTGCAAGATATTCAGGCCGCGAAAATAAAGTCGTTCGCAGAAAGCCGAAGTCGCAGGGCCGTCGGTAATGTTCGCGGCCGAAAGTGACGGTGTTGTCGGGATGGCCTTCCATTATTTTGTAAACGCTCACTATGACGTCTACTGCAGGTTTAATTTTACCTTCATCTACGACAACAGAAGTAGCATCGGGCCATTAATTTCGCCAGTGCTAGTTTAAGGACGCTATAATTTTAAGCTTGCAGAGTAAATCTTTTAGATACGCCATCAAAGTTTTCTTAACGTCGTCCAATTGTATACATGTTTCGGATTAAGTCCGGTAGCAGCCAACGCTACGATTAAATCGAGCCCATCAAAGCGGCGCCTTAAGTGCACCGTCAATGCGCTCGTTGTCTTTACGCGTTTGGCTATAAAGGGCCAAGCCAATCACACCCAACAAAAAAGCGCGTGGTCACGCCGCATTCCCTGCGCGCGATTGCTTTAGCCGGGGATAGCAGGCGAACAAAGGCAACGACCGCCGTGACGACGGATTTTTGGCGATGCTTTATTCCCTCCATCCAATCGTAGAATAGTCTGTGCTAACATTTAATGCGAGGTGGAGTCTTGACTGTATGAGTAGCAACTATGAGAAAGTGCTACCCAAACTCTCTCCGCCCATTGACGAGGAGACTGAAAAAAACGGGAAGACTTGCACAGCTTTCTTTTTCCTCGGAACACGGTGATTACACTGGACCAGTAAACTGGATTTTTTTACATCTCCCTCAATCGAGCGCGGGCAAAGTTGTGCGCGACTGCACCTTCAGCCGTCAAATAGTTTTCGTGTTTAGGAGTGATATCTTAGTCATAAACGCGAACGTTCCACTTGCGGTTATACTACCTCTCCCCTTCCCTCCGCCGGAAACCGCGCATCCCCATTGGCCAAAGCTGTTGATGGTGGGATCGTTCGCGAAAAATGAAAATCTCCCGTTTGCCATCACAGTCGCTTTTTCGAGTTGGGATCGGGACGACAAAGTGACGTATGACCAGGTAAGACTTGCCCGGCACATGGTGAAACTCGCGTAAGTAGATTAACTGCGGCATTACTCGACGCATCATACACTCTGTTTCACCGTTAGTGCGACCTAGTGCGAGTGTAGGAGCCGCGACCTCCACTATATTTACAACCACGTCAACCGGGGCGCGACCACAGGGAATGCTATCCCCGGATGAGGACGATATAATTTCGCGCCATCCGCTAGATGTCGCCATTGTTCAGCACTTAAAGGCATCCTCGAAATGCTTGGGCTAATGGGTATGTGCGTGGCCGGCGCGCTTAGTTCCTAAAAGCAATCTCTTTAAAACGGAAGACAGCGAAGACGTCAATGGCGAGGTAAGGCGATCCGAAGGGAGAGCAGCCAGGATACAGAACGTCGTACCCACAATTCATCGGGCGCGTGCTAGGTCACATGGGTAGAACTGCAACAGGCCCATCGATATGAGGGCAGGCAAGGGATCGAAAGGACCTTTACGGAGCGCCGCGCAGTCAAGGAGTAACGAAACGCTGCTGCCGCTGTCTATATGACAAGGCACGCGCTGGCACACCCTTCTTTGGGCAGGTCAGGATTATGGCACCCAGTGGGTGCACCACCTCTAGGACGCGTCCGTTGCCCTTCACCATGCTCTGGCTGCGCGTGAGATACAATACAATACAATACAATACACTTTATTTCTTTTTTGAATACATTTCGCTCTATAGATGAGGTGCTATAGATGAGGTGCTATAGGAGAAAAAAGAACCTTGTTTAAGATGCTGGGTCCTAAAGGGGCGATGAAGCAATTTTAGAGAGCAGCTCTGAATCGCCCGTTTCCGTATTTCGCGGCGTCGCCGTCAGCGTCGGCGTTACCGCGCAAAATTTAGCGGGAAAGTTGACGTCACGTGACCTCAACACGAATATAACCCCCTGCTAAATTTAGCGAGGAATTGAATTGCTGTTGAGGTCACGTGACGTCAATTTTTCCGCTAAATCTAGAAGAGAAACTGATTTTTTTTCATAGGCGACGTGACACAAAGTCATGTGGCGATATTTTCCCCGCTTAATTTAGCGGAAAACTGAATTGGTGTTGAGGTGACGTGGCATAAATTTTTCTGCTAAGTTTTGTGACGAAAGTGTGGGAGCAGAGGAGAGTATGGATGAGGGGGAGGGAATGGTACGAAGGAGGAGGATGGGTGGATAAGCAGGAGGATTATGGGAGGGTACGGAGGAGGAGTTGAGAAAGAGGGGGAGGAGGGGGAGGAGGAGATAAGGAGGGGAGGAGGAGAAGGAAAGGAGGTGGAAAAGAGGATGTGCATACTCTTCCCTCCGTACACTCCGTCGTCCTTCTTAAGAACTGAGCTCTATTTTTGCATTATAGAAATTTGTAAACGTCTGATTTTTCTGAAAGCAGTGATAGAGTGCAGGCGATCTGGTAAATATTCGACATCTTGTAAACCCCGAGATGGGGAACGACAAAAAAAGGACAAACACAACAAAATCTCAAACGCAGCTGAATTTTATTGATATGAGCACACCAATAAATAGACTTTCAGACAAATTAAAAAGAGAAAGGAGAAAAAAAGGAAAGGGAAAAAAAAGAACTCAGACGCATAAACAAGACGACCAACGAGTTCACCCCAGACAGCCTGAGCCACTCCCCGGCCCCAACACTTTCGGAAAAGGAGCCGACTTCCCGAACAACAACAACCCGAATGTCGACACACACGGCGACCTCCAAAACGCTAAAGCTTAATCTTCATTTACTACTTCCAAGCAAACGCTTCCCGATTTTCTTTCCCCTCCTCCCCCCCCCCCCCCCGTCAAGTTTGCAAAGCCCCCCTCGCACAAGCAAAAACTCTTTCATCCGATCACCGATAACCAAGGACGGCTGACTCACACAATTTCCCCGCTCGCGAATGCACAAAGTCTCCTCTGAGAGCGCAGCTCTTAAGGTCCGTTCACACTCTTGCAACCGAGTTCGACCGAGAGAGACCAAACCGGTTTTAAGCCTCTTGAGATCTCTTAGGACCATCTCCGCTGCAGCCGAGCTGGTCCTAAGAGATCGCAAGAGGATTAAAAACCGGTCTGGTCTTTCTCGGTCGAACTCGGTCGCAAGAGTGTGAACGGGCCTTTACGCGCCCGTTTTCATGTTTCGCGGCGTCAGCGTCGCCGTCGGCGTCTGCGTAAGCGCCTCGCTAAACTCAGCAGGAAATTGAATCGGTGTTGATGTCACCTGTCTGACGTCACAAGACCTTTTGTCACGTCAACCATGATCAAATTCAGTTTCTCCGCTAGATTTAGCGGAACAATTGACGTCACGTGACCTCAACAGCAATCTTAATTGCACGCCGGAGGAGGAGGGACATACCCTCGTCCTCCTCAAGAGCTGCGCTCTAATTTCACGCTTTAGAGATTTGGAAACGTGTTTCATTTTTGTACTATCAGTTAATACCTCTCAGAATTATTCGAGGGACGACGAAGCGCTCGTTCTAGTTGAGGTGTTTTTCCCAGCTCCACTGACATATATTTATAACGCCAAGTTAAAAAAAAAATACTTGCGTTTCGAAAAAGCGTTTTATGGATGAAGGGGAACCCTCTGTCAAACTCCCACCGTCAATTTTGGATCCATGAGGATCCAGTTTGGTGACTCTCGAACTCGAGAATATGTATATTTTGCTAAACCTAGCGTCTGGAGGACGGAGCACGGAAACTCAGGCTGCCGCTGCAGGGACGACTGCGTCCACGGCGGGCCCATCGACGGGAGCCATTCAAATTATACTGAACCAGAACACCCTCGCAAAATTGAACGAAATTGGAGTGGCGAGGGAAGATTTCCGAAGGCTCTTTGTAAGCTTCCTGACCTACCTCGCTACCGCAAAGCAAGGACAAGGCGCTCAACGAGCCGCAGCAATAAGGATGGGCTTAAGCCTTGGACAATAATATCCCACGCTAGCTCAAGCAGCACAATTGCCAAAGATCCCGCTAAAGCGCCAGAATGCTAAACCTAACGGGACTGAAGCCGCTCTCTTGGCGGAAAACACGGAGGACAACTCCTGGACACCGGTACAGAACAGGCGTCGCCGTAAACGCTCGCAGACGTCAGTCGAAGAACAAGAGAAGAAAGCCGCTGCGATGTCCATTAACAAGAGGCCAGAGAGTAAAACTACCAAGACCATTGTCCTTAAGCCGGTATGTGAGGAAGCAGTAAATGGCTTCAGAACCAGGGACATGAGGCAAGCACCGGAAACGGCAGGAATCGAAAGCCAAGATGCTTTCCAAATTCAGTATCAGACAAAGACCAACACTATTACGCTCACTACGCACAAAGAAGGCACGGCAGAAAAGCTGCTACGGCTTAAGGCAATAGAAAAAAACGGCAAGCATTATACAGTTTGCCCCTGCAGAGCAATGAAGAAGAACCAGATCCGCGGTGTCATTAACCTCCCGTGGGACAACAGTGAAGAGGCACCATAGATGCTGCTCACAGACTTGAAATGGGACAAAACAAGGATTATCGCCACCCGACTAATGGGTAAAGGCACAAGTGCGATGGTAGCTACCTTTGAAGGTAACAAACTGCCGAAGAAGGTCGTCTTCTGCCAAGCAATCTTGAGCGTGAAAGAATACCGCCCGCACCCGATCGTGTACTTTAGCTGCCCCGAGTTCGGAAAGGCGGATTTCTGCCCTCGCAAGGAACAATGGTGCTGTCAGTGCGGGAACGTGCACGACGAAGGAATGGAAGGCTGCGACCGGGAACCCAATGTCGTAACTGCGACCGCCCAAATTCGACCACTAGTAACGACGGTCCAAAAAGAAGAATTCCAGACAAAAAGGGGACGACACCCAAACCTCCGGTGCGGCGTAAACAAAGCTGCACTGCAGCTGCCAAGAGCATCACGGGGCGACCCAAGGCATCGGGGAAAAAGCGATTAAGACGAGCTTCCCACATGGATAGCGAAATGGAAGAAAGCCGACGACAAAGCCCAAGCCAGCAGGCATGAGGCTTCGACACCGAAAAGAGATGAATAAGCTAAAAAGAATGTACACATCGGCTACGTCAAACGAAGAAGTACGGTACACGGATGCCGCAAAGAACGGTGAAAAAGTGACATAGGCCTTGCACGACGCAAGGAGAGGCAGGACAGCAACCCAATCACTGCCGTTGGGCACGACGGTGAGGAGGCCGAATTGAGGGCGATAGAGCAAGCATAAGCGCGCGTTTCCGGCTTGAGCGGCGTCGCCGTCGCCGTCACCGGCATCAACCATGGGGTCACGTGACCCCCGTGAGGTCACGTGACCTCCATGAGGTCACTTGACCCCTGCGAGGCCACGTGACCCCGGTGAGGTAAGATGACCCCGGTGACGTCACGTGAGCCCCGTGAGATCACGAAGGTCACGTGACGTCACGAGGGTCACGTCACCTCACAGTTACGGCGATGGCGACGCCGACGCCGCTCGGAGGGAGGAGTAGCAGGCAGGATGAGGACGTGAGGAGGAGGGAGGAGGAGTATACGCTCCCCTCAGTCCCCCTTCATCCTCCTCCTCAAGAGCTGCGCTCTAATTCGGCATCACAGGGAGTTATAAACGGCTTTCATTTTTTTCACACCATGCCGCCTCCTCCTCTAAGCTTATCTCAGGCCACCCCACCGAGAAGGGCGAACCACTCAACTCACAAATAAACATAATTCAACTACAACAACTTATAGTCATTCCTGATATTCATGACCTAGGAAACAAACATTATTTTAGAGCGCAGCGCTTGGGCGCCCGTTTCCGTGTTTCGCGGCGTCGCCGTCGGCGTAACCGCACTAAATTTAGCGGGAAAAATGGCATCACGTGACCTCAACACCAATTGAACTTCCTGCTAAATTTAGCAGGAAAATTAATGTCACGTGACCTCAATCGCAGTTCAAGTCCCCGCTAAATCTAGCGGAGAAACTGAATTTGTTCACAGGTGAGGTGGCACGAAGTCATGTGACGTCATTTTCCCCTCTAAATATAGCGGGAATTGGAAATGGTGTTTGAGGTCACGTGGTGTCAATTTTCCAGCTAAATTTGGCTGGAGGAGGAGGAGGAGGAGGAGAGAAGAGGAGAAGAAAAGAGGAGGAGGAGCAAAGGAGGAGGAGAGGGAAGGAGGAGGAGTGGCATACCTTCTTTTCCGTACCCTCCCCTCCTACTTCTCAAGGGCTGCGCTGTAACTTCGCAATATACAGGTTTGTAAACGTCTTTCGTTTTGTTTGTTCTCGCAATGGTAGTCGCAGAAAATTGCAAAAACAAAAAGCGTTTACTCCCTGAAACCAGAGACTGAATAAGCGGCCGCGTGATCTGGAGCCCATTAAAGGGCGCCAATGAATAACATATTCACGCTCTTGGGTTGGCGAAGTTCCGGACGCGTGCCCAGTTCCAAATATTTTAAGGTTTGGCTATTCTCGTCGTTACAGTGACCAGGCACGAACCGCTACCCGAATGCATATCGATGCATTACTTGTCACGAGCCCAAATCGAATTCCCACGCAATGCTCTTGTCTGCTGTACGATCCGCATTTAGATATTATCGCAACGGGGATCGCAAATCTTGTGGACACAATTTCTGGGATTGCATTGTTAGTGTAGCTCCCGCAACTTCGTCATCAGGTTTTTCGAAGGAGAGACTGAAAGAAAACACCTGATTTTATCCTTCAATTTTCAAGGCGACATAGACTCCTCCTGGTCAGAGGCCTTACGTTCGCGAATTCTTGAGTTTCACGTGTGTCAGTAAGGTTGTGCAAAGCGAGGAACACTCTACGAAATATCGTTGCATGGACCCTTTACTGTGTCACCAATTATAAGGAAGTATTTGGTTCTAACCAGCGCTTAGTCTAGGAGAAGTAACGCATTCCCGTACCTTTGAGTGTATAGTCAAGGAAGTTGCCCTGGAGGTTAGCCAAACGTCGCTTCAGTTTGTTCCGCGTCCCTTGGCTAATCGAGTACGGTCATACTCAGCCCTTCGCTGATTTGGTTAAAATATTTTCGATGCCCTCCTTACGCTTGCGAAATATGGTGATGTTTTCGGCACATCTAGCGAGGCGTTTTGATGTGAGAACCGGAATTTTAGGGGGAATGATTTAAAGACATCTCACCGAATTGGATAGTGAGCTTTAGAATAGCGGATGCAAAAGATTTCCGTAAAGAAAAAAATAGCGCCGATATCAAACTTCGTTGTAATTTGGCCCCTGGCGAAATGCTATTTCGTTCCGTACGCTAAGCTTTTGCCTACGTTATTCTAAAACACGAAAGCATTTATAATGTTGTTTTCCCCGTGTGATTACTTCTCAATGTGGGCGCTAATGGCCCGAAGGTTGAAATTCCTCGTAACTATTCGACAGAAACACCGGCGTGCTCACCAAGGCCTCCGACGCCGAGCAACAAGCACTGCCTGAAGCACTGCCAGAAGAGGTGGTAGCGAAGGTTGAAGGTGGCGGTGAACATGACGACCGGCATGTACAGAAAGAGCAGCTCGCTGACGTGGGCGTCGGTCACCGGCAGCAGCTTCTCCTTGAGGTCGTATTTTGCCGCCAAGCGTCCGACCATGTATCCGATCAGCGCCACGACGGCCACGATGGGCACGTTCACCAGGCGCTTCGCGGCGCGGCACAGGCCTGTCGGAATTATGGTCAACGTTAACCAGGACGACGGGGAAGGAGGAAAGGAAGCAAAATTAAACGCCATGACTAAAGCTGTGCGCATTGTAGATTTGATCAAATTGACGCCACAAACATGGTGACACCGTCAGGTTGAGGCACAGGACGTTCTGAGGACTTTTTTGTTATGCCGTTCAAACACCGACTCTCGAGGATGTCTTATAAAAAGATCCATCACTTTTGTAGTTCATCCAGGCGCAGCTCAAAACGTTAATATATAGAGAGTGATAAATTGAACTGAAATGAGGATAAAGGTAGCGACGCAGTTGAGGAGAGGCTCAGGACGTTCTCGGGCCGTTTGTGCTAGACGTCCAAATCATGTCTTTGAGCAAATGTTGCGCAAATGTAAAACAAATAAAAAAAGTTATCCGATTTTTTTTTCTTACTTGTGGCCATTGATAGTGAAATGTAGGTTCAATGTATTCAATGCTCAGAGATTGACGACGACACTGAGAGGAAATTCGTGACGTTATTAGGTCTTTTTAACTGTCTTTGAATGAAGGTCTCCAAGCAGACGTCGAGCTAAATAAAAAAAAGAAGTTTGAGATCAAGGTGCAGCGGAGGACGCTGTTATCCTGCCTTGCATTCGACGTTTCGCAAGGACGTTGCACAGATGTTGATAAAACGTCTAGCAAAGACATCATCGACGTCGACATAGACATTATTTTGACGTCATCACGGCGTCCTGTGCTACCTGGGATACTGCTGCGTCCTTTGCAGCCTCAATACCTTGACATATCGGCTCTGAATGCGCAGTGAACAGCTGCAGCTCAATTAGCACAAAGTGGCCTCTGAAACTGGCAGCCAACGTGGGTCCTACGTCGGTTTTGCAAGTCATGCCCGAATGGGGCCTTCTTGGGCAACCACCTGGGCTGCCCTCGTGAGGGCCACAGGTGTCCTAGGTGAACAGCCAAGAAGTGCTTCCTTCACGGGACCCAGAGTATTCCTACGTGGGTAGCCCATATGAGCTGCTCCGTGAGCCTTATTCCGTTTGGGGTCACTTCACCATTCCTCTACACGATGTTGGGTATAGCGGTGCATCCAATATTTGGCAAGGTGCATAGCTAGCTCGAGCCGGCTACAGACATTATAATAAAATTTCAATAGTCATATATGAAATTGAGCCTCAGATGCAATACTCTGAGGAAACAATTAAACCCTATCAATAATTTGTATTTTATACATGTGCTCTTAGTAGTAAGTTAGTGGCAATGTTTTTCGAACCCAAAAATGTTCTCTACTCCTCGATAGTTTGGTATCATATTACACCACTTTCCTGTGTTACAATTGTGAACGTGCACATAATATTTTTAATGTGAACGGAAAGCGTGATTTTGGAAACTGCATGGGCAGCCCGAGTTGGACATGCCCAAGCTGTGACCCCGAGTGGCCCATCTCTATGCTAACTCTGTGCCTCTATAGCCGAGGTGGTGTCCACGGGGGCATTGCGCGGCTAGCCCAAGTTGGGCATGTCCACGCGTAGAAGAAATGCGACCCACGGGGGTATTGCTTGGGCAACTCGAATAAGATATAACTTCGTCGCACCGACGTGGGACCCATGGGGGAATGGCAGAGGTTGCCCCAACCCACCTTGCCCACCTGAGGCCCACGTGGGCCCCACTTCGTATGTTACCGAATATTGATGGGGTATCACTAAATGTGATACCCTCTCAATACTGCTGAAGATTATATTTATCTTTCTTTTAATAGTTGTGCTTTGCACTATCCTTCCGGGTAGATTATGAGACTCTTTTTTCATCTGTGGAAGAGTGTTTTGTTTCGAAAGGGTAAGTTGGTGTAGTTAGAAAAATAATTTTTATGGTTTTCTTTGCTCGGCCATAAGTAAACCTGTCAAACGATTTATGTAAAATGTTCGGCAGCGAAGAGAGAAAGTGGACAAATGCTTTCACTGTGCCCATATATATTCGGAGAAGGCATTTTATATTGTTGGTAGCTTGTTCCTGTAAATCGGTGTGGTCTTCGGAATGTTCAAGTTGTATTATTTTCTACATTTTTATTTTAAAGTTATGTTAACATGGCTACTTTTTTCCACCACCCGTGCTTAGCGTGGATGCCCTGAAATCAATTCTGATTTTGTACGATTTGATGCATTGTTTATTTTACTGCAAACTAGCTTTTTGACTCGCCTCACTACAATTTCTCAATATACTGTAAAACCCTTTATTTTCGCGGCCCCTGTTTTCCGCAAATTGGTCGCAGAGGGCATAATCGCAGCCCCTAAATTGAGACTCTTAAGGATCGAAAGTTTTCGTGTAGCCTTTAAATTTCGCGGATTTTTTTGTAATTCGCGAAATTTGCGAAAAAAGAGCTTGTGAACGTTAAGTGTTTTACAATAAAATACCTATAGAATGTATCAAGGTTCTTTGAGTCCAAATAGTATTTTTCTAAAACTTTCGGGCCTTCGAAAACCCGAAGCAGAGATAGAGCAAAACATGACGTTCTTTGGCCAGAGTATGGGTGCCTTGTCCCTAATTTTCCAAATAAGTGCTAAAGTTAAGATTCAGTGCTGGTAACACGGCTCTCCTGTAGCCCTCTGTGCCTAAATCACGAAAAAGTGTTATGGCTAGGCTAAAATCTTTTTGTTAGGGAATTCTTTTTTTTCGAAAGTATTTTGGCATTTACCCAAAGAGGGGATCGGGCAAGTCAAGGATCTGAATGGTTATATTATATCTTAAGTTTTGTTATTCTGAATATTCGGAAAGGCTTAGCAAAGTTATTCTGAATGTGTGGAAAGGCTTAGCAAAGTAATTGCCTGGATGCGGTAATACATTTATGCACAGCGTTACGAAGCCTACTCTGAGCACAGCCTAAGATAATTGCCCTAAAAGAAAGAGGGTCGGTAACAATGAGAGGAACGGGGATCCTCGAGGTGGATTTCTCCAGTGGGCACGGCGCAGGTCCGTATACATTCGACAAGATAGAAAGAACTGGCCTGTAGATTTGACTTCAGTACACTAGGCACCGAAGGAAGAGCTACAATGACCTATTCTGTTAGCATACAGGTTCAAGAGAGGTACTCGGCGTTTCAGCCGTATCCTTGCCGCCACGCACAGTCGCTATTCACAACCTTTTGTGGGCCAAGAAAATTTAAACATTGGAAAATAAGGATTATTATGGTAAGTTTTACTCAGTTTAGTTGTTACACTTGCAGTTAAGTTTAGTAAGACTAACCTTTAACTGCATGACGTAGTTTAAAAAAATTACCTCATAAACCTTGCATTTTCTACATGAGGTAGTACAGGGAATATTGCAACGACAGGATTAATGAACGAAACTCGTGCCAAATGAGCAGCGGCACCGTTTTCAGGCATACCTGCCTGTCCAGGCATCCTCGTTACTCGTATCGCTTAAATGTGCACTGGCACCACCGTAAAAAAACAATTAATGTACGGGCGTTTGGCGTCTCCACAAAGGCATTTGCATACCGACATGGATTCTGACAGGATCATAACTTTAGCGACATATAGTTAGACTTTCTGCAGAGCGAGCACAACTGCTAAAAATTCACCTTCGAAAACTTGCGTGTAGTCTGGCAGACGAATGGACAAGGTAAAATCTAAAGCTGGCGCAAAAATGAAAACTCCGGATTATTTGTCTTTGACAGATCCATCAACAGCATGTATCAAGCGCGTTTCAAAATTCTTGGAGAAGGTTCGTTCCCCTACCTGTTGCTAAGAACCGAGATAAATGTACTGATAAATTATTAAGCATATTGTCCGCAGATATTCGAGTAGTCGGGAAAGTAGGAGGCCCGACAGTGCTGCTATTTTCAGTGGTAACATGTAAAGGCAAGAGCAGCGATTGCACATTGCTAAGTTGTAGTACGGGTTGTCCATGTCGCTGCGACATACAGTTCGAGTTTGTGATAAGGAATCGTGCGCCTGTTTTCGTTAACATATATGGTTTGAGAATATATTTACGTATGCCTCTCTTGTGAGCAGTTTAAAGTGAGTAGAGAGGGGGGAAGACGAGCGTCCAAGAAGATAACGTCATTCGCAAATTATGGAGGGAGTCCCAGGCTGAATATCACCGCGCGCCTTTCAAGCAGAACTAAAGATTCCTATCAGCGTTCCGCTGGACAGCATGACGCACCCGAATCCTGGGGTTGAACTAACGTAGCTTTCATTAAAAAAATAAATAAAGGCCGACCTCCTCAGTCTGATACACCTGTTAGAGCATTTCACCAGTCGATTAAAGGCTTTTGTTCCTTTAGTTACAATGCATTCAATATGAAGGGTCCAGTTAGTTCTGTTATATGATGTCGAAAATAATCCCTCGAGAAAGGGAACAAGAGGGACAAACACAAATATCCAAACACAGCCAGGTGACTGGTGCGCGACCGAAAAAATCCGTTTGGTCCGGGTATCGAACCCGGGAACTCTCCATTACAGGTGGAGAGCTCTACCAACTGAGCTAACCAGGGGTTAGACGTCAGTAGAGCGAACGGGTTTCATCAGCCACCACCAGTCTAACACCAACAAGGGTGAAGCGTGGCAATTTAAGGTCATGATTATATTGCAATGGAATGCAAAGGTACAGTCTAACACCAACAAGGCACCCTTGTTGGTGTTAGACTGGTGGTGGCTGATAAAACCCGTTCGCTCTACTGACGTCTAACCCCTGGTTAGCGCAGTTGGTAGAGCACTTCATCTGTAATGGAGAGTTCCAGGGTTCGCTACCCGGACCAGGCGGATTTTTTCGGTCGCGCACCAGTCACCTGGCTGTGTTTGGAGATTTGTGTTTGTCCTTTGTCCCCTTGTTCCCCTTCTCCAGGGATTATTTTCGTCATTCTTGTCCAGCTCGCTTGTACCTTTGCATTTAATTGCAATATAGTCATGTGATGTGTTTTACACAGAAGATCAAGTGCTGTAATATATGTAGTTATATCGCTACATCTAACGTATCGAGAACACCGAAATCGCACGTTTTGTAGCATTGATCGTGAGGTTGTATTTTTTATAACCAGTCGACAATCCTATTGAGATATGCCTGCAATTTTGTATATAGAGCCTCCATATCATCCTCAGCCGCAAAAACGTAATCTTATCCGCGTATACAAACGCTGTAATGTCAGGTTGTAGAGCAATCGAGCTTAAACCAGGGGTCACACTGCTCATACATCATAAAAACAAAATCCGCAAACACGAGTCACCGCAATATCCGTGGTTCGAATGCCACGTGCCAAGTTTTCTCCACGAACTCATTGCCATGCGGCATTCGAAGCACGGATCTCGCGGTGACTCACATTCAAATCTGCACGCAGACTGTCTTTTGTATGATGTATAAGCCGCGTGACCACGTGCATAAGAGAATATAAAGCAGCTATCAAAATAATACTCATCCTTGGGGAGTTTGGGCAAAATAGCGTACTATCCGACCCTATGTTGTGCAAAGTATCTGGATCTTAACTTACCATTAGTGAAAAAATAAATTTTATTTGACAAAAAATTCTGGGTTTAGGAGTGGTTATAAGATGGTCAGATCGGATATTCTACACCATCCTAAGTTTTACCAACATCGAAACTCTCTAAAGCCGACAGACTTTCTGATTTCTGAGCGTGTCGAATTTGCCTTTCAGGCTGCAGACCATACCAGATTGAATAACCTGGAAGAAAACCAAGTTGACATCGACTTTGCGTTTTTGTGTTCTAAATACTTTGACATGGGAGTGTTCAATGTCAGTTTATTACATTTAACTAGAACCGAGGTTAGTGCAATTTGTCTTATAGTGAAAACAGAGACTTGGAATTTTTTTATAGTTTTGCAGCAATATGGAATTGTAACATTTCCACGTTGAACGAATTTATGCATTTTGGAGAGATAGGTTTGCATATCTACTAGCTCATCTGTGTGTGATTTCCATGGTGATTTGATCCATTTTGCAGTTATTCCACCTGGTCCAGGAGATGTTTTCTCAAGGACGCTGAGCATTTTCCTCAGGTTCTTAGCTGTCACGGTTTCATAAGGATCATGCTGTTCGTACTGGGATCTTGCGCTGGTTAGATCATATTGAAATAACCTATTCAAAGATACATGTTTGAAGATATCCCGTGTCGATTTTTGCGCCAGACATCAGGTTACTCTTTATTCCAATCGTGTAGTTTGTTTTCTCAGTTGCAGCAGATCGTATAAATTTCGCTCGCATAAAATAAAAAAACAAACAACGAAAAAAATCATTGCTCTAATTTAAGGGGCAAGAATTATAGGCAAGTGTATTACTCGCGGCGTGTCGATTTTGGTAGTCGGATGAACAAGCGGGCTCCAAAAGAATCACGAGGGCGCATCTTTTAGAGCACGAATTTCGGAAGTCGCTTTGCGTACCAACTTTTTTAGAGCAGACACTAACTCATTTGCAAATGATTGAATTCCGAAGTTAATTGTTGATTACATATTTTGTGGTTAAGATCATAAGATGAGACATACGAAGAATTCCCGGCGGCTACTGGCAGTTTGTAGGTAATAGGCTAATCCTCACTATTTGATACACTGTCTATTGTAGTTCTTAGCAATATATTGATATAGCGCATGATAGAGTTATGACAATAGCCGATTTTGACATTCCACGCATGGAAATTATTGTCGTTTTATCCCCTATTCCTAGTTTAGTATTGAAAATTTATTTTCATAGTCTGTTTTCTTCAGTAACGTTTCTAAATCCACAGGATGTTCTATTAGAATCGAAATCCCTGAAATTAGAAAATCTGAGTTGCAGCTTTTCGAAATGGCCTCCAAGCAATTAAAGGTATTGTAACCTTTTAGGACATATACGTTTACTATTAAAGGTGGAAATCGTTCCAGTAATTAATTAAATAATCAGTATTAGGTGCCATGAGCTCAAACTCGACTGAAGCGCTTTAAGGTAACTCCTCAAATATACGTATGTAAACTCCCTCTTCGAAGCAATTACTATCGAATCGAAACGCTTTGCAACCGGGAAAAGAGACATATTATGACGAAGTAAGCATTTCCGAAGGTGAATAATGATTGCCGTGCTCAGGGATACCAATACCTCACTGCTCCTCAATCGGTTTATGCATGGCATCTTTGGCTCAAGTATGGCACTTTGGCAATTATGTGGCGAGCCAGGAAAAATCCATAGAAGTGTCAAAGGACTGTGGCACTAGCTAACGCCTTGGAGCAAAACCGCATTAGGCCAAAGCTATGCCCTTCGTATTGGCCGAGCTTGTGCCAATTTAAGTGTTAATTTCTCTGGTGCTCTACCTTGGGTTCCTCTAGACAGTTCATACGGCGATGCTAAGTACGTTTTAAAGAGAGAAACTTTATTTCGGTTAAATTTCGGTATTTTATACGTTTTCTTATTAAAGAAGCAATTGCATCTTTTTTTGGTCTGAATAACTTAAGAAGCGCCAGACATGGCCTGTTAGTTTCACGCACATCGGCTTTTTTTTTTGGGGGGGGGGGGTCTTTACAACCGATATCTGAAACCTGATTAGTTGAGGAGCGATGCTGAGTAGCTCGGGACCGAGCATGCCCACCGTTTCTTAACTTGTTGGGGACTATCGAAATGGAACAGCAGCTTGAGCTGCCAGACTGCGCCTGTAGATGACGCAGGCTTTCTTTCCGGACGATGCGCACGTGTTGTACTTAGCAGCTGAACACCCTGTACGCTTACATGCGTGTTTCAAGTTGGGCATCCGCACATATATCTGCGTGACGAGCTGACATGCAGCGCCGCCGAATTGGTGCACGGCTGCTCTACCCTTCAGTTACCCGGCGATTTTCTTTCGCAGTACCGATAACGCGAGCGACAAAGTATTGCGAGAGCTACACAAACCGATTAGGGTCACTTCTAGAAAAAAATCTGCAACCAACCGCGCCCAGAATAAAATCAAGCAAGGTCTTTGCGAGCCGTGGCCTCGAACGTTGTAGTCATGTGTTCGCGGGAGACGACACCGTCAAACGTCCACTGCGGGGACCCTACGATGGAACTTATGCGGTACGGGAACTTCATGAAAAGACATTCACCCTGGCCATCGAAGCTCGCGAGGAAGTCCTATCGGTAGGCCGTATTAAGCCAGTACATCTACACAACACCATCTTAGAAGAAATCTCAAAAAATGCCCTTGTTACAACACCGTCAACCCCGCTCGTCACACCGAGCTTCTCGCTAAGGGGAGCAGGGGGGGGGGGGGGGTGGAGATCTTGTAACGACTGCCAACAAGGCGGCGAGAAAAAATGACAATCTGGCGCGTGACATTTGGCTCGAGGATTCAGCTACTCGTTGACGAACGCCAGTACCCGCCGGCGCAGCTACAAACGCGTAAGTCTTTTAATTACGTAAATATCGTAAAGAAAAGAGTTGAAGGATCGTAACCCCTTTAAAGTATTCTCAATATCATAGGTAACTGATGAATTAGAGCTTTAAATGCTGAACAAGCTATTGCACTGAGAGAATTCTTTATTTTAGAAGCCGTATTAGAAGTATCGTTTATCCCTACATACCAGCAATGACGAGGACTAGAAGCACCACCAAAGCACTGAGCTGTTTGTTCCGCAGCCTGAAAAAAAAAATAGCAGTCAAAATTTATTTAGCCTAAATATTTTTGACTTTAAGTTACAGAACCAAAACATGCCCACCCCCTCCCCCCAAAAAACAAATATATATATATATATATATATATTTAAATTTGTATTGCGTGAAGTTTTTTGCGATCTCCATGGAGTTGTCATAAGATTCTGTTGAGGCGTCAGTGGCGATTTAGAAGCCAGACATCAATAGCGTTTCCAGTTTAATTTGAATGCTGCCGTAACTTATAATTTCTCACGTTTATTAGATCTTCGGAAAAAGGAAGAAGGATTTTCCACCACGTAGCAGAAAGTTGTTTTTGCAGTGGTAGGCAGCCCATGGCATGGTTGCCATCTCCAAGAATGCGCCGGTGTATGCCCGGAGGCGGCCGATTGAACAAGAAACTATGACCCATAGCAGATATACCCGCGTACAAAAATATAATTTGAATAGAAATGTATAACGAGGTTACACTTTTCAATATATCTAATAGAAAAAATGTATATAAATATTTCGGATTAGAAACTCAATCGAAAGCGAATATAAGAGTTTATCGCAGACGAGAGTAGAAAAAAAAAAAAAACACAAACTTGCAGACGGTCCTCAGTCCGAGCATAGAGTAGCAGACAAGCAAAAGAACTGGCGGTAGTAAGCGCCGAAGTGAAGGAAAGAAAGTTAAAACTAGCCATACATGGAAAGCAAGATACTCGGCGGTTCCAACATCAAGAAGACAAAGAAGAGAGAAAAAAAGTCACAAAAGAAACACAACCTAAAAAGCAGAAGGAAGAGAGACTGCGCGAGCGTAGCGTAACCTCAAATATAAAAAGAAAGTGGAATTTGAAGAAAAATTGGAAGGAGCTGCAAACGGTCCAACGGGTGCCGGCTTTTATCGTAAAAGACGCAGAAGACTCTAGTCGCCCGGCGCTAACAATCGGGATTTGTGCATTATATATAACGTGACCGAAATCACCTTTATTTGCGCTACGACGCTCTCCTTTTTCTTTCTTTTGCAAGCGCGAGAAGTCTGCTCTTATGTGACTACGCTTTTATTAATTTTAGTAATAGCGTCAAATTTTGCATGTGCACAGTCGACTTCTTTCCGAGCATACTGACATCGCCGTAATGTACCTGGTTCAAAATTACCTTTTGCTTTTTCATCCGGAGACAATCTTAACTGGATTAGCCAGCTCGCCTATTCGGCGAAACGGTTAAGAGCAAGACATTAATGAGAAATGGGAATTGCAACAACAAAACAAAGTGATTGATAAGAACAGCAAACTGGAAACGTAGATATATTTAAAAAAATTTGAACATTGCCTTTTTAAAAAAAAAAAAAACAGCGCGAAGGTACATTCGTGTTTTGCGTGGCTTAGATAATTTGTGACAGAGTGTTTTCTTCAGGAGAGTCCCGAAATTGCAACCTGAAAACTTTAACATTTTTTCCATGTGGAAAAAATATCCTTCACACATGAAGTGTCATCTATTATTTAACAATCTATGCAGCAAATACCCACGACATTGTTTTTTTCATTGGTCACCTCGCACGGAGATAGGCAGAACCAAAGCGCTGTGAAGAATTCGTCTGCTAGCGGAGATTCCGTGCTTGCGATGGGCGCTGCGATCACCTTTTGCCCAAAGCCCTCTCATCCGCGAAAAGTGGCGCCATCGTGTTGCAGGCATTGCTCGGCACGTGCTGTTACCCACTTCGAGAAATTCATGGCATCCTGAACTGCAGCTCAGTTACAGTGAACTAAATAGAAGTAGTGAAAACTAGCCGGCATCCAGGTGAGGCGTTTCGAGTAGAAACTACCAGGTAGCGCTAATATGATCCTGAGCATCCTGCCAGCGAAGTTCGTCGAAAGGCGAGCTGCTTTGATCCGAGCGGTTCACATGGGCCGGCGTATGCTTTAGCGGATGCTTCAACGTCTCGAACCAATGTTTAACTGCTTACTTGGGCAATGTAGTGAGAACCGGAATCAGTCTTGCATGTTGGCGCGTAGCGGTGTGGATCCGTCTTCCGTTCTCTTCGTTTTCATTGCTTAGCGACAAGGCTCGAACCAATGTAACGCAATGCCAAGCCCTTGACGTCTCACAAAACAACTCGCGAAAACGACCACAGACACGCAGAAACCACATCTGAGAACGTACGCGACGCCATATCCCATGTTACAGTAGCCAAGTCCTCCGGGATTTCGACAACAGCGCCACTCGCGGCAGCCTCACACTGGCCACACAGCCAATGGGTCGGCGCTGACGCTTTTTCCACTACCCCATATTCAGTTCACTGTAGCTCAGTGCTGCGCTCGTGCCGCCATGATTTTCCCGAAGCGCTCGTACGTCGCACGTGCCTCGTGCAACGGCGCATCTTGCGCTACTTTTGAACATGAAGGGCTTTAATTTCGGCCCGCTCTCCGCGTGAGTTGCCAGTGTTGGCTTATATGGCATATGTTATCACACCAATAAACAAGCAATCGTCGGTACTTCCTGCTTGCTCCTTAACAGTTAAATGTTCCGAATGAACCTGTGATAGACTCTGAATGCACAAGGAATACGAAGAGTGGAAAATACTCGCCATGTCATTGTTAATTGGTGGCCAATGAGGATGAGCGTGTAACAAATAAGATCAGAAAAAAAAACGAATTCCGAAGCATGAACCGAGAGCATAGTTAGCCACGCTCCAGTATTTCTCAAAGCGGCGATGCAGTAATTGTGGTACTTTGCGCAAATACCGCTTAGAACGGATCCCTGACGTTAATGACCTATGAAACACGGGTTCGTTTTTCACCCCACGCAATAGAAGTCCCAGAAAAAAATTAAAGAAAGACGAGCAGGGTTCACCCCTCAACTCGCAGCCAGAACAAGCGGCCACGTGCTCTGGAGCCGATTATATGCCTCTAATGTTGGTCATAGCCACGCGCTGGGGTTGGCAAAGCACAGGACAAGCGCTGAATTCCAGACATTGTTATGGCTCAACTATTGTCGTCTTTGCAGCGATTGGACACGGGCCACTACCCGAATGCTTCTCGAGCTAGTAATTTTCACGAGCCCAAATCGAGTGCCCACGCAATGCTCGGATCCAATCTATAAACCGCATTCAAATATCGTCAATGGGGTGTACTGCGATCCCCAGGTTACGTCATCAAATTTTGCAAAGGGCAGATTGAATGAAAATCATTGTTTTTGTCCTTGAAATTACACCGCAACAAAGGAGTTTCTTGGCCAGTGGCGTTGCGTGCGAGTATCCATGAGTCCCACTAGTGCCAGTAAGCTCGTGTAAAGTGAAAAACATTCCAATTGAATATCGTGGCACCGCTCCTTTAAAGGAGCCGTGCAGCGATGTCTGGGTAGATTTGTTTCTCACTTTGCACACGCTAACTGGCAATAGTGAAACTCAATTATACTAGCCCGCAACGAAACTGATCTAGAAGCTTCTTTGTAGTCGTGCAGTTCCATGAACAATAACGAATATTTTCTTTCCTTCTATCCCTCCCATAACTTAATAACGTAATCGTGAGTTCTATTGTCGACGGGGTCCACTCGTAGTGACGATATTCATATGCAGCTCAAACAGTGGCCACAAGCACTGCGCGAACATTTTATTTGCGTGCGAGACAATCAATGCCTCGACATGCAATCGGCTAGTGACTCGTGCCTAATAGCAGAGTCCTAACCAAGTGTGGAACTCAGCCAATGTCCTGTGCTTTTCCAACCCCAGCGCGTGGCTAGGAAGAACATTGGGGTCGTGTAATCGGTCTCATACTACGTCGCCGCTTGTTCTGGTTGTGTGTTGAGGGAAGTGAACGCTGCCCGTTTTTCTCGAATATTTTCTGCGACTGCCATTGCATGGGTACAGAACAAATAGGTGTTTGATAGGCCTTGAATATCACGGAACAATCCCATGGCGTACATATTGAAAGAACCAAAGCTGATGCCTCTGCAATGTCACAGGGACTATAACGTGGTTCAAAGAATTCACTGGATGAACCAACCTAACGAATATAGTTGGAAGCACTCATCGGCAGTACCTTGTTTTAGTCAAATACATATATATCGCATTTGTTTTGTTCCCACATTTTGCGCAGCTTACTAAAAAGTAAATTATACAGCATCACTCGTTGCTCGCGCACGTAGTAAATAAGTATTAAATAATTTTATCTTCCTTTCAAGCTTAGATTGCTGATAGTAAGCGACCTGCTAATTGTTATGTGATTCAACATGTAAAACAAACATACGGGGAAAAAAGTAAACTGAAAGGCCCAGGAGGTAACAAAGTTCTCTTAGTTTAGCGTATTTATTTCTTCAAGTTATCAAGAAGTGTCTTTCTTTTCATCAAAATAATAATGTATTTGACGTCGGTTTACTAGATTGAGAAAATTGGGCGGGATAAATTATAAAAACAAAAACTATTGCTCGCAAAAATTGAATTAAAAAAATATTTTCCACCAAATAAGAAGACTCGCGCGCTGCGTAAAGAACGGTGCAACTGTTTTTAAATCACACAATATGGAATCTAGGAGCGCCTTAATTTGCGCGAATTCGCATTACGCATTTCTGCAAAAACCGGATTACGGCCGCCTTCCTAGATCCTCCAAAACCAATCGGTTACAATGCAACGTAAAGCTGCTCAACCCTCAAAAGTTGAAGTGTAGCACCTCAATTTTCTGTAAAGGTCAGATGTTCCATGGTGCCCAAGTCAGGCCTCGTGATATGGCAACACGCTGTGTAAACAAAATGCCACATCTGGGGATTAAACTTACAAAAAGAGATTCGACTGAGAGGAGCTAGTAAGTGTGTCATACGGTAAATCTCCGGACGTCTCGGTCTCGCCAGGTTCTTCTCCGATGAGGGCGTCCATCTGGGTGGAACACAGCTGGAGCTCGAACTGACGAAACGTCGTTCTTGTCGCTGCTGCTTCTTGCTCTCTTGTCTTCTTTGTCTTTTGCGGTGCCGGACATGCGTTCATAAAGTTCGACCAACATGTACAGTCCCTGGGGATCAGTGGCCGAGAGGGCTATACTTCGTTTCAGCTTGGGTCCATACGCAGCCGATGCTACAAGCACGAGCGTGTGGCCCTGCACAGTGCCTCGTACTGTCGAGCGCGCGAAGCTTGGTAGGGACGCTTGAAGCCCGGAGCTCGCGCTTGCAGCATCGTCTGCGTCTGGACCCAAGCTGAAACGAAGTATAGCGCATACCAGCCGGAGTGCGTGGAGCGAAAGCTCGCGCTGCAGAACCAAGGGATCCCGGGCTCGATCCCCAACCCTGCCCGTTTCGATCTGGATGAGCATCGTACCGGCGTGCGGTCGTGTATCGCTGCTGCGTGGTGCACGTTAAAGACCTCAGGCTAGCGGTTGCAGCGCACTGGCTACATTTCTCATCTACAGCTTGGAGACAAGTCGCCCGTTGAGGCAGACTAAGTTCTAAGCTGTATAAACATACACACACCCCGATTAATCTGAGTCTTCTTCATCGTATGAGAAAAAGCCCACTCCTACTACACGCGCCATGGGCTCAGGGCCGGCTTTTAGAAGCAGCGTCCGAGCGAAGATAGATTGAAAGAAAGCATTGCCAAAGCTAGCGCACGAGTGAATTGGCGTCTAAAGTCGAGGCTCAAGCGCTCGCGCGCTCCCAGGCTTGGCAGTCGTTGCTTCACCCAGTTCATACCCAGTCCTCAGCAAAGTCGCCGTTTGTCGCAAGCCAGGTGCAATAAGCTACGCTTCAGAGTAACGACACTTGGCCATATTGTGTCTTAGAATCATGTTTGCCAGTTATCTGAAGCTTTATTTGAAATCACAGAAAACGCGTTTCCGCCCTCCGCAGTAGTTTAAACAGTTCGTGACAGAGCAAAGCAGTATTACATGACCTTCCTAACACCGAATCTAATGCTGAGGAAGTCGCACTTTCGAATGATGACTATCGGTAGTTGCGTCTGTTCTGCATACTAGCCAAAATGGCAGCGCCCACAGCAATGCCGGTGAACGGAGTGCCGATACTCTAAACTTAGGTCATTTAGTGGCTCTAGTCGTAAGCATAGAGGTATTATAATGAACGCTAGAGGTTCAAGTGGCGCTACTGTCTATGCGATATCCGAGAGGCAATTTGAAGCACACTCCAACCAGTCTACTTTTGCGGTTCTCCTTTTCATTTCTATGGGAAACCTCGCGTGCATTTTTCCTCCTCGTCGGGAAATAACACGGCTAACTTTTGTTTTTTTCGATTGTACCGAATAGTATGTACCGTTATTATAATTGAAAATCTATAATTGCTTTAGTTACAGCATGTTTATTCACCAGTGAACGATGTTAAACTTCGCTTTATTTTATGCCCAAACCTCTGTTCCATAGCCGGTGTGTCAAAAGGAGTCTATCGTGTATCGGTGTTGCCGACGCGCTCGCGCTCCAACCACGCTGGTGCGCGAGCTCAGGAATAAAAGGCACGAGCGGGTGTTCGCTTCTGGCTTCAACTCAAAGCAGTCGTGTGATGAATCCATGGTGCCGAAACCCGATGGTTTTTCTAACCAGTGAAGCCTTTGCGTGAAACATGGAGTGGCTCAAGCCACTCGAGGGTCTATCGTTGTCTGGCAACGTTGCAGACAACTGGGAGCGCTTCATTCAACGCGTCGGGTTGTACTTCGAAGCGACGGCGACTGGCACGACGGTTCGAACAGACAAGCAAAAGGCGGCTCTCTTGCTGCATGTGGCGGGTCCTGAAGCTGTGGACGTCTTCAATAACTTCACACTCACGGAAGACCAGAAGCAGAACTGCGCCGAGGTGATCCACAAGTTTCAGGAATACTGTGCACCGAAAGCCAACGAGACCTTCGAGCACCATGTTTTCCGAAAGACCCACAAAGCAGAAGGTCAGTCGTTTGAACAATTTTTGAGAGAACTGAAGCTCAAGGTGCGCTCGTGCAGTTTCGGCGTCCTGACGGATTCCTTGGTGAGGGATCAGATTGTTGATGGCATCAGAGATGATAAACCTCGTGAACGCCTCCTAAGAGAGGACGACTTGACTCTGGAAGGAGCAGCTAGAATCTGCAAAGCCGCAAAGTCTTAAGAGCAAGCCAAGGTGTGGCTGAGTGAGCACCCCACTCCGGAAGAGCAGGTAGATGCTACGCACAGGACAAACAAGAACACACCGCAAATGAGATTTCGAAATAGCAACATATTTCACCAACCACTCCGATGCCCAGCTTTTGATAAAATCTGCAATGCATGTCGAAGGAAGCATAATTTCGCGATCTGTTGTGACGCAGAGTCCAACGTTGAGAAACGCCGACCACAGGTGGAGAAAGTTCAGAAGCAGGCAAAATATGACTTCGATATTCTTCAGGTGGGAGAGTCCGGGACAAGCGCAGAGAAGGACTGGCTGCTGAAGGCAATAACTGGGAAAGCGCGTGTCGAGTTCAAGGTCGATACCGGCTCTCAGGTGAACCTCTTACCTTTGTCTCTCTTTCGGAGCGCTAGCACAGCGCAACAGCTGCTGCCAAGTCCGGCAGTTTTGCGAAGCTACAACGGTTGTGCTATCGGCCACCTGGGGAAAGCTAGGTTTGTGCTCCAACTAGAAGATAAAGTCGTTGCGGCTGAGTTTTTGTCGTCAAGAAAAGCAAGCGAGCGCTGCTGGGACAGCCGACCTGCGAAGCGTTGGGCTTTGTGAATCGCGTGCATGAAATTGCCACCTCTACATACACTGGAACCCGAATGCAACGAGAATTTTCATCACTGTTTCAAGGCATCGAAAAATTGCAACGTTCATACTGCATCGTCTTTAAAGAAGCTGCTGTGCCCGTGATTCAGCCCACTCGTCGAGTGCCTCAGATGCTCATGGAGCCACTCAAGCAGGAACTCAATCGGATGGAGGAGGCTGGTATCATCACAATAATGAAGGATCTCTCCGACTGGGTAAGTCCACTTGTCATAGTCCAAAGGAAAAACGGCAGTTTGAGAGTATGTATGGATGCTAGAAGAATAAATGAGTATTTGAGACGTGAGCACTTTGCAATGCCATGTAGAGAAAGCATAGAAGCTGAACTTGCCAATGCCACCGTGTTTTCGAAACTTGATGCAAAATCAGGCTTCCATCAGATCCCGCTGACAGATGAAACATCGCGAATTTGTACATTTGGAACGCCCTTCAGGCGTTACCGATTTTTGAGGTTGCCTTTTGGATTGGCTTCTGCACCCGAAGTGTTTCAGCGTGCAATGTCTGAGGTTTTTGAGGGACTGAAGGGAGTACGGATGTATACTGATGACGTACTTGTTTGGGGAGCTACACGCGAGGAGCATGATGAGCGGCTATGATTAGCTGTGCAGGCTGCACACAGGGCAGGATTGATGCTACATTCAAAAAAATGTCAGTTTTGAATTCAGGAAGTTGTTTTTCTTGGCGATGTAGTGAGTAAAAAAGGTATCAAACCTGACTCAAGCCTTCTCGATACCATCTTGAACCTCGAAGCGCCCACAAACAAGAAGGCCGTTCATCGCCTGATCGGCGTCATAAACTAGTTCGGAAAATACATTCCCCGTTTGTCTGAACATACAGCCAACCTTCGAAGGCTTTTTCACGAAGGTGTACTTTTTGAGTGGACCCAGGCGCATATTCACGAATGGAAGCAGCTGAAACTAATGCTCGCGAGTGCTCCAGTTCTTGCTCTTTTTGACCCAGACAGGACGACAAAACTGTCGGCTGATGCTTCGAAGGACGGAATCGGAGTAGCCTTACTGCAGCTGCAAGACCGATCATGGCGTCCTGTAGCGTATGCTTCGAAAGTCGTTATCGGACTGTGAATCACGATACTCTCAAATAGAAAAAGAGGCACTTGGACTGGTATTCAGGTGTGAGAGGTTCCACCAGCTAACATACGGTAGACACATTATTTTAGAAACTGATCACTGTCCATTGGTCGCACTGTCTAAAAAGAGTCTCCGTGACGTGCCGCCTCGACTACGACGTTTGATTTTGAGACTGATGTAATATGATTTCCCCCTTCAGTTTCTACCAGGAAAAAAACTCGTGCTTGCTGACGCTGTGTTAAGAGCAGTACAGCCAGGTTCACAAGAAACATAATACTCTCCAGATGTTCAGGTGCATTCTGTGGGAATGCTTGGTGCACTTGTGAGTGTAGGCGACACAGAACCTGTTCAGAACCGAAACAAAAAATATCCCCAGTTGCAACATGTCCTACGATGCCTACAAAATAAAGTAACACTGCAAGGCGACTTCAGTTCGTTGGATCCCGAGCTATCAGTAATTGACGGAATACTTCTTGAAGCAACAAGGGTAGTAATACCTCATGCCATTCGGCGAGTTATGCTAGCTCGGGTGCATCAAGGGCATTTGGGCATTAACAAATGCAAAGAAAGAGCGCGGTAACTCATGTATTAACCAAAAAGGGCGAGAGATATTGAATCTTTTGTGGCCGGATGCACCACATGCAAAAAAATTGCATATCAGCAACCTCAAGAGCCACTAATGATGCGCGAAGTTCTCCTTACCCGTGGTATCGTGTTGACGTTGATTTGTGTGATTATGGTGGAAACTCCTACTTAGTGGCTTTTGACGCCTACTCTAATTATCCAGAAGTGGAGAAGCTTCAAGACACCTCCTCTCAAACATTCATCCGAACGTTGTCATCGTGGTTTGCAAGACACGGCATACCAGCAGAGGTTTGCACAGACAACGGTCCACAATTTAGGTCATACGAGTTTAGGTGTTTTTCGAAAGTTTATTATTTTGATCACGTGACATCAAGTTCTCACTTCCCGCAATCCAACGGTCTTGCGGAGAAAGGAGTACAAATCGCAAAGAGGATTTTGAAAAAATGTGACAACGCGGGGGAGGATTTTTTCTGGGTCTTATGAATTATCGATTTTCTCCATTGGTAGATGGACGGTCTGCGGGAGAATTACTGGAGTGGGATAAAACTGCGGACACAGCTTCCAGACTTCTCAGCAGACCTCAATAGCCCTGTGCCCAAAAAGAGGCAGTAGACGAGACCACCCGCTGTGTTGGACCACGCTCCTAGAACGTACAGACAGAGAATAACAGGACCTACCGAAGAAACCGCCGTCACTTGCTGGAAACGCCTGAGACATTCAGCAGCCTCGAGGATGACATCGTCCACCAGAGCAACCTATAAGTGTGCAGGAAGGACCACCTGCACTTAATCACCGGAACAAAAGTCAATTAACGTCTCTAGATTCATCGCCAGAGCAAAGTGAAGCGGCAGCTCCTGAGGCATCACCGGTTAGAACAATGGTTAGAAGATCATCAAGAAGTAGACTACCACCCCGGCGACTAACTTATGAGAAAACATTTGAACAACTCCCATAATATGTTTTCTCGTTTTTTTACTTACCCTGGTGTGTATTTGTGTTTATCTTTTGTTAAACGGCTTACAATGTTTCCTTTGGTTTTGCTTCGTTCTCTAAAGACCCGAGAATGTATCGTGTGTCGGTGTTGCCGACGCGCTCGTGCTCCAACCACGCTGGTGCGCGAGCTCAGGATTAAAAGGCACGGAGCGGGTGTTCGCTTCCGGCTTCAACTAAAAGCAGTCGTGTGATCAATACGAGTTTGGTACACTTCATGTACTACTGGCTGCCATGCCTGGTCACCAATCCCGAAAAGCGAGAGCATTTGACGTATCTGCAGATGCCATTCGACTGGACTTCGAGCCATACGCTGAGGTCAAGGGTGCGACCCGAGAGAACTGGAGGGTCGAGAACCTGTTGGACGTGGATTCCACGACCGTCAACGTACGCATGGTGCTCTGTGAAGGCTTAACACCGGAGTCCCTGTCGCGTCAGCTCTGCCTTAACGGAGGAACGCTGCTGGTCCCTGTCCCGGGAAGCGCACCAGTGTGCATCTGCTGTCGACGCGCGGCCAACATACGGCGCGACCAGAGAGTGCCCAGGTGCGAGGAGTGTCGAGCCTGCGGGCATAAGGCCTCTGATTGCGTACGGTCGTACGCTTTAACTGCCGCCAGTAAGATCACCGGACACAAACCTCCTAGTGGACGAGGAAGAGGCCGAAGCGACGGTGACCCCAACCACGGGGATTTCTTTGCAAGACCCTCAGGCGTCCGGTCCGCAGCAACGCGCGCCGTTAGCGATGCGAGAAAGCCAGGTATCCGACGTAGCTTTGACCTCAGAGAGCTCAGTTGCTGAAAATGACCCCAATGCGAAGACGGCCAGCCAGACGACAAAGGCTGCAAAGGACGGGACTGACGCAGTCGACGCCGGAGATGTTACTGCAATTAACTTGGCGACTGAGACGCTCAAGCGGCGGCTCCGAGACCCAAAACAGGAAACCGACCAGACGCTCCAGCAGACTGAGCGACCCTGGTTAGTGCCTACGGGCAAGAAAGGGCCAAGCGTAAGCTGTGGCCACTCTTCGTCTCTTCCCTGGTAGAGCGAGAGGTGAGCCCAGCCTTCGAGGTATGAGAGTCGTTTTTCGATAGCTTCCCCTGAAAACGGATTGCGTGTGGTTACGTTGAACGTTCGCGGACTCGCGGCCAGATGACGTCGGCAGCAGCTCTACCGGCTTTTCACTGAGCATGACTTGGACATTGTCGCAATTCAGGTGATCAAAGTAGAGAGCGAAGCCCAGACCGGCTTCATGGCACCGCCTTTCCTGGCAAGGTATGAGGTCCCTGTTAGTCATGCTGCTAGTTTCTCGGCTGGCTAATGACTTTTTTTAGAAAATCCCTAGGTGCTGTTGTGCAAACCGTCACGACCTGCCCGTCTGGGTGGTTTGTCATGCGCGACCTTTATGTTTTGGATTATTAATGGTGCATCAATTGTGTTTATCTACCTAATGAGGCTGAGGAAGGACGGGCTTCAGTTTTTCAAAACCATTAACAATAATGCCAGTCCCGTCGTTTTTTTTTAATTTTTTTGGGGTGATTTTATTTTGTGTTTGCCGGGCTGAAGACAGATCCAACCGAACGCGCTATAGGGATGCCAGTACCCTAGAATTAAATAACATTATTGAAGATTTTGTTCGGGAAGAAGTCGCATAGTGAGTTTCAAGGTCAAACTCTATGCCTTTCTCGCACTTCCAGAGTGCCAGTCACGCTAGACTGGACCGTGGGTAAATCTCATCGGATCTAATTTATTTATGTACGGGGTTACTCTGTAAACTGGGTTGATTTTAGTGATCACTACCTTGTAACCTTTCAATTAGGTAAAATGAAAGTGGCCGATGTCTCAAGGGATTTATGCAAAATCAACGTGAAATTTATGAAGCATGAACCATTTATTTTCATGATTGAAACATTCTGGTATGACATGCAACTAAAAGGGGACAGTGCCAGCGAGCGCTGGAAGACGTTTAAACGGATGTGAAATTAACTTCAGTTATAGGACCTATCTCCTCAAGTATCAGGAGAAGAATCAAGAATTGGAACACCAAAAAAACTTGGAGAAGCTGCTACAGGAAGAATTTAGAGCAACTATTGTTTTTATTGAGAATAATAACCACTTGAAAGCCAAATTCGAGTGCCTCGATTCTGACCAATACAAAGGGGCGGCTATACGGGCGCGTTCAGAGCGTTGCTAGGGGGGAGAGCGGCCGACAAAAAGAATAGCGGTGGCGGAAAAGAAATACCCGCAAGCTAATGATGTAGCTGAAATACAACACCTTGGTATTTTGGCCAGCGATAAAACTCATATCAAAGAGGTGTTTATTGATCACTATAAAAAGTTGTTTATTTGTAGCACCCCACCACTGTCAGAATTTGAGGACGACTTTCTGCCTCTACTGCCGAAGGTTGAAATAACCGTTAAGGACTTTTTAGAGTAAGCAATCAGCTTGTCAGAAAAACAAACGCGATAGAGGACTTAAAAGCCAGGAAATTGCAAGGCCCAGATGACATATCTGCTGGTTTCTACGAAACATTTAAAAATTAGATTTTATCGTTGTTACTCGAAGTTCTTTACCGAGGCATATGAAAGAAAAGTTATCTTTTTCCTTTTCACATACACATAAAATGTTAATCCCAATGTGTGGCGATCCTGCTAAGCATGCAGTGTTAACTCGTACCGTCCAATAACCCTTACTAATGTGAACTAAAAATGTTGAGGAAAGTCCTCGCTCGCCTTTGGCAGCCCGTGATAACAAGTGTTTTTGGGCCTCATCAGACATGAGGCATACAAGGCCGGACTATTTTGACCAAGATTCATATTACGCGTATTATCTTGGAGTACTGTGACGTTGAGTTGAGCAAAGTCGCCATGTTTTAACTCGACTGGAAAAGGGCCTTCGACCGGGTGTCCATTCACGTCCTAAGCCAACTTTTGGAGCATATTGATATAGGATTCATTATTTTTGAAGGAGTACAAATGGCATATTATAATGGCACAACGAGTCTTATTGTTAATAAACGAGTCATTGAGCGTATTCCTGTAAAATATTTTTTTAAGCAAGGCTGTCCGTTCTCGCCATAACTGTTTGCATTGTAGCAGTGAACCATTATGTTTGAGTATAATTTAAATTGAGCATTTTTGTGTTTTTACCTTGAACGCGCGCGATGTTTGCATTTCCGCATATGCGAACGAAATTGCTATTTATTTCACAGACAGAGAGAGAGCAGTTAAAAGGCCGTCGAAATAACGAAACCTTTTTGTTTTCGGAAGGAATGGTTCGTGAACTGGGCTCAATGTTCGGGTTTTCGGCACGGCGGATTGGCATCCAAGCCAAACTTTCCCGCACACGTTTCCTGGGCAACCCTTGCCACCCAAGATCTACGCCTAGCGTGGGAATACTACCGTCACAACGCAAGTTTGTGGAGCAAAGATACTGATAAGCTGCGCTAGAAAGTGGCTTCAGGCGCAGACCGCCGTTCGCCTTTTTTTGCGAGAGCTACAGTGTGTATTTCTTTTTGCCGCAAAGCTGTGGTATTTTTTACAGGTCTTTTCTTGTTCTAGATTTCACATTCTAAAGTTTCATTGTGTGTGCGCTGTATATGTGCGGGCGTCCAACTGGGAGCGCGTCAGCCGAATGAATATGTTTAGACACGTTCGACATGGTGTTTTTTTTATCACAACTTTTTATACGCCAAATTGTTAACCATTTCCTTTTTCTGTGAGATCGAGATTATACCTTTCGGCGTACTGTTCTTTGGGCACAATTTTTGGGTGTCCACCCACTTTCATTGTTTCATGTAGTGACGGTTCTATGGGACCACTGAGTTCTTATTTATAGAAAGTTGTCGGTGCATACAAATCTTTAACTGCGCGTTTCTCTCTGGAATACCAGTACTGTTTCGCGAAAGCGTCATATAAGATATTTAATATAAAGGACTTTTTTCAATCTATTTGTATCAAGTTGCTTATAGTTCATCTTTAGGAGAGGCTGTATTTTGTTGCGTTAATTGAATGCTGGTCCCTGCCACAATAAAAACCCTTGTTTCCACTTCACAATGGAATACTTCCGGTTAAAACTTGAGATGACGGAAATGGAATATTTGTTCCCTAGACTATAAACTGTATCTTGTGCAAAACGCCTGAGTCCACAGAACATATGTTTTTAGATTGCTGGCCCGCGGTGTTCCGCTGGGATGTACTGCAGCCAACCCTGACAAAGGAACTTCTTTAAAGTTCACATGGGATACGTTTCCTGTCTGTTGCCCCAACCGAATCTGTGCCCTATGATTTACTTATGATCATTGGCTTACACGGTATCTGGAAGAGCCGCATGACAGCGCGGCATGTGGTGCAGATGCTCGACTTGTGTGTCAGTATTGTGCTTGGAGCAATATTCAGATTAGAGGAATGTATGAGGGTTTGGGACATTGGCCTTACTAGTTGCCAATCCTAGACACACTGGTCATATTAAGTATTTATGGGAATGATTAATAACTGGCCATAAAAAAAGTGTTTGCGGGGCGTAGTTGGTAGCCTGTCTGTCTCGCAACTGAAGGGTCGTGGGCTCGAATGCCACCCGCCTAAAATTTGTGAATATTTGTTTTTCTTTTCAGGTAAGTGAATTACTTTCTATGGTTATGTCATGTGGGTTTTACGTCACGACCCCATCGACCAATCAAGATTTCCCGTCGCGCCAGCGACGCGGAAGCCAGCGTTTTGCGATACAAGCTCCTTACAGCTATTGCTTTAATAAAAGGTTAAAACAACGCAAAAAACGATGGACTGGATGAAGGAGGACAGAGACAGAGCGCTGACTCGCAACTAAATTTTTATTGGACGCAACGATGCAATATATATACGCACACTTTATAACAAAAAGGAAGAAAATCCGCCTACAAAACACAAAACAAAAGCACAAAAAAATGAAGTATTACCTCTAGAAAGACATACAGAGGGCACGCGCGCGCTAAAAACCAAGGTAATCAAGAGGCCAGAAAATTAATCTATTTGTTTGATAAGACAACGGAAGGACTGCTGACACACATGGCACCAATCTTTCTATTTCTAAAGCCTCCGGAATTTCGCGTATCAGCTGGTCCCGGTGACGCTTAAAGGGATGCTGAACCGAAATTTGGATATCACAAAATAGGGTAGCAGGAGTGTTCAACGGGGCGCCACAATCCCCAAAACACCACTCCTAAAGATATATCTCGAACGGACGGCCGTATTTTTGTAAAGTAAAGGTGCGATTCAGTGAGAATCGCGACGTCGCGTCTCCTGCAGAATTGTTGAGAAGGAGGGAAACAGCCTGGCTTCCTTCTCTCTACGGGTCCTCGCGGAGTCAAAGCGAGAAGAGGAGGAAACCAGAATCGTGACGTCACGGACCTTTTTGACCTTGTTCGACCGCGCTCTTCTTTCACAAAAATACGACCATCCGTTGGAGATATCGCTTTATGGGAGATGCTTTCGGGTTTGTAGCGTCCCGCATAGCGCTTCTGCGTTGTTTTCTGAAACCAAAGTTTGGCTTCAGCATCCCTTTAACGACCTCACACTGTTGGAACTGAGGCTGGCATCTGCAGTCACGGCAAGGTATACCAAGGTTTTGCGCTGTTTTAAACTTTTAAGTATGTCGTACCAACTCACCCAAGCTTCAATTTTAGCAACATTTGTTGCTTTAAACTTCGAAGTATTCTAGGTGAAATTCGAACCCATGTCTCTTCGGTCACGAGCTAAACACGCTACGGAACAAGCCACCGTATACGCCGCTCTTCTCGCTCATTGGCTGGAAGAGCATGAGATGCGAAGGAGGAGACTATGCGAACGGGTTCCGAAAAGGCTATCATGTTCGTCTTAAAGGTGAAGCTTAAGCGCCCTCCAAGTTTTTGCCGAAACTTCTGCGCTAACTTTATTTTTACCGTTAAAGCCACAATAGAATCACCTTCTACTGAAGGCAATGTGCACCCAAAGGTTGACCGGTTCCGCCGCTTCTCTCCGTATGTTGGGGTCATAGAATGTCAAGCACTACCGAGCGGATGCGGCACGAAAATGCTCGACGAAGAAGCTTGTTAACTGATACTTATCTACACTTCCTTTACCCTCAAGTTGATAGCAGAAGTTACCCCTCCAGCTCAAGCTTTCTGCCCTCGCGAACACAAACGAGCATGCGCAGGCGCGGGCAGCCAAAACACTGCGGAAGCCAGGGAGCTCGCACTTAAGGGTGAGCTGCCAATAGTAACGTTCACCAAGTTATCGGCGCCGGTACGCTCGGGCAGCTTGAGCGCCACCCAAAGTTGTACACGAGCGCTTTTTTTTTTTTTAAATGCCACAGAAAGTTGTTTTTGTCTATAAACCTTTTAATTTGCGTGTCAAGTTTCAGGTTTGCCGCGTTCAGTTGCAGAACTTCTTCTTTCAAAGGTTTTATCAGACACCTCCCTACTGAAAAACACAGTATGATTTCGCTTACCCGCTTCATTATCGGGTCTCAATATGGATTATCGAACCCGGAATCATACCAGTGTGCCTTGTCGGGAATTAATCGGGGATTAAGGCCCGGCACGTGAACCGATCTACTTCAATCTGGTAATAAACCGATCTGTTCCAAACTGGGAATCAATCTGGAAACTACACAGGTTAGTTTCAAACCGGGTATGAATAAAGAATTGATTTAGTGATGAGGCCGGTTTGTGCTTGTCCTGTACTGAATAAGAGCTCGCAGGTGAAAGAGAATAGATGTCCTATATCAAAAATCCTCAGAAACAAATCTGACTTTGCACCTTTTCCTGAAAAATATTGAATATGTTTATTACATAAATTGTAAGAAACTACTCATTTGTGGCGACATCCATCGGCGAAGCTGCTTCTTCGTTTTTTGGTTTCCTCTCCCTTCGTGGCCTGTTCTTCTCGCTGAGAAAATTGGACAGGTTTGTCTTCACCAAGTCAAGGCGCTCTTCATCAGCCAAGGTTGACTTCTTCCCTTTGATGTAGTGTGAGAAGCCAGTTGGAAAAACAAGAAATGTACAAAAAGGAGGCAAACAACTGTTATTTGAGTTTTCTGCGAAACAAGCTGCTCAATAAATTTAAGACACAATGTTTGCTAGGTTTTTATTTTAAGGAAATGAAGCCATACTGAAAACATACACCGTCAAAGTAAAATGCTTCACATTTTGGTAGTGGCCTGTTTTGTCAATTGATCAGCCTGAATTTAGAGTAAGTGCCCGACTATTACCATAGTACAATAATTGACAAAAGGCTGACGTGTAAAAATATCTAAATCCTCAAATTTCGCAGCAATATTTCTGAAAGAGGCTATCGTTTACTCCAAATTTAGTGGTCTGCACATTTCATGCCTGTACTGTTTCAATCAGAAGAAAACACATGCACCAAAATATACAAAATATTAGGTTATACATAAGCAAATATTCGAAACATTCAATGCTTGATGAAGCTAAAATAGAAAATAATGAGCACCTTGCGTCGCACACAATGTTCCGTTCGTCTTGAAGTATTGAACGTATAAAGCACGTATTGAGAAAAGACCCACCCCTGACCGCCTCGACCTTTGCAGGGGTTAGGGGTTCTTCCTTACATCACCATGCTTAATGTTGCGACGGCAGGGTCAGCCCGTCACACTCCTGTCAACCAGCTCGTGATCCTCGTACATGGTTCGCAGCAGCAAGGAACAAAACCTCGAATCTGTCCTTTTCTTGTTCATTGCCCACTGAAACCTCCATTCTGGTAAAGTGACCATGGTCAATGTAACGCTGCAAGTGCCAGAAGCAAAATTTTTAAATCAGTAAAGTGTTCTAAAGTGTCATATTAATATCATTCTATGGGTTAAACTAAGAAAGTGCTGTTCCTACAGTTCGGTTTAATGTGACACGCTTTCTGCACAAAGTCTCACCAAACTTTGAGAAGAACTGAGTTGATGAACTCTTATCGCATTTCTTTCGGTGTGCGGAGGCAGTGTTTTTCAGATCGTTCGAGTCCTTTTGTGTCATAATCTGCTTCGCCTGCCGGAGCAGTCAGGCGTGTATAAGAGCATCGGCAAGTACTGAATATGTATACATATAAAGTGACTGAAATCACCAGGCTCAATCTAAAATGTGCCGTAAAATCGACGCCGGCACGAAGCAATCTAAACGTTTTGTCAAAAGTAGATTTCACAGCTCCGTTTTTCTTGTAAATTTACAAAGCGTAGCACCCGTTCTGTAAGAAATAGGGCCAAAATACTTGGCAGGGCAACGGCGGACTGCGAATCAGACGACCGAGTTTAGCGGCATTACGCGTTTGGCGCATGTATTGATAGATGGCGCAGCCTCCTTAACGAGACTGCTCGCAACGACTATGACTTTCTAAAATGAAGATAATATTTTTGTAGTGTACATGCCACAGCTTTTTATTATGCTTTCTTAGCGACATGCCCGGAAGCAACATCAGGTACAAGATTTCCAGTTTTCATGGACCAGCAAATATGTTCTATGGTCACAGACACACTATACAGAGCCCAGTGCCATTTATAAAACGTGCAAATTGTGTTACCTTTTCCTCTACCATGTCCAGAGGTGCAGGCTCAGCTGGAATGTTATCACCCTCAGCAGCCTCTCCTGCACCCTCAGCAGTATCTAAGAAAATTATAATGTAGTATTAAAACATAGTACTAAAGAAACAATACCACTTAGAGTTAGGAGTGTATTGCCCATTTTGCACCACTCCAGTAGAGTCAAAAATTGCATAGCATCTAAAATAAGTAACTAATAATTGTCGCAATATAGTTTTTGTTTTCAAACTGGAAAATAAGAAACATTAGCATTTTGTTGTGAGGATTTTAGCCTTTAAATTAATTTGCTGCCGGGGCGTTTCTGAAAGTCCGCGCTACATTGACTTGAGGCAAGAAATGCATGTTTATGAATACACATATTCCTTGCCTTTCACGATGTCAGCATAGGAAAATTCAGACAACACTGTACATGAGCATAGAGTAGACACAATAGAAAGCAGCTATTTCCATGTTATGCATCGTGTCACTGATTGTAACTGACTGGATTCTTCACACAGCACGCAATCACAAAATGCATACCAGTACCATGAGAACGAAACTCCGTGATGGCCAGTGTTGAGCGATTGACTTCTCGAAGTTACAAAGCCTACTGAAGTGTGATGCGCAATTGTTTTTGGTCCTGTGCGGACGGAAAGTTCATTACTTATGTCTATATAGATATTCATATGTTTATTGCACAATAAACAAGTAAATGAATTGCCCAGATCCGCAAAAGCCTGCGAGTTCGTGGAGGGCACTAAAGCAATAGATGAGACTTGTACACCCTTAAAAGAGTAATGAATGACAGTTACAACTTACCGAGTCTCAAATGTAACGGGTTACCGTTACAAATTACTTTTGTTGAAAAGTAAAGGATTACTTTACTCCTTACGTTACAGATTATTTTCACGCTACTTTTCCAGTGATGTTTTCGAAGATGTTCAGCAGCATTACTTTTCATTTCTCATACGGTGATCCTTGTAAAAATGAAATATTTTACTTGAATTGATTGTCCGATGAAATTCGGACAATTAATTTAAGCTAATCTAACCTAACGTAACCTTACCTAACCTAACCTCTAACCTCACGTTACCGATGAAGAGCGCAAACAGCGCAGACGTCATAAGTTTCATGTGCATTAAAATTGGATAGCAATGGGCTACACTTTCTTTTGCCTTTGCAATTAAGTATTGGAATCGCAGTATTTCGAGAGGAAGGAGGCACGATTTATCGCCCTTATTCTAAGATAAATGATAAAAAGTGTAAATGATGGACATCAACGTTCGAATAATTCCAGTGCCCCTATGTGCTGAACGGATTTGGTTGTCACGATGAAAAAAGAGGCCGGGCTGCAGTTTCATATGCCGTATATTTGCCTTTGGTCGAGAAACGAGCATCCGGCCGTGATCTAGTGCATCCGCCAGCACACAGCTGCAGTAGAGGATGTGGGATTCGTGTTCGAGGATGTTCACGTGCCTCAGCTTGTCTGCAGCTGGTGGGGAGAAGCCTCGTTATGGAGAGTCATTAATCGTGGAATTCAATCTCACTTGATTCAAGTGCGATGCGTTCTCGCAATTACAAGCGCGGTATGACAACTGAACACGATGGGCGCACTCTAGGGTAACATTTGAGTCGTTTTACGTGGCAAGCCAACAAATGGCATCTGGTACGCTTTTTCGACGGACTAATCTTTAATCTCGACCGCCCGTCCGCAATAAGCGTCCGTCAGACCGCACTCTTGGATGGCAGTTTGTTAAGAGACGAAATGCTTTTTCTGTACGACCCGTCATGTTTACAGTCAACATTTGACGCAGTATTTTCATCTATCAACCAACATGTCGTATGAAGAATGGTGGATTATGGGGAACAAGGGGGACACGAATTCCAGACACAACCTTCCAGACACACGACGCTACGTCCATAGACCAACAAGCGTCTCTGGCGTTCCGCGGTTGTGGGGGCGCTGCAGTTACCATGGCGCTGGCGTAGATGCTTCACCTCATGACTATATGGTATCTGCGCTTGCGCGAGGCCCACACCTGCGGTGGGCAAACGCCGACTTGTTCGCAAGCGGCGTCTTGGCCTCTAGCGTAGCAATGTCTCTCTTCCGTACACATTCTCTGTTTCGTTTAGAGCGCGGGTTTCTAACGTCGCAAGCCGTTACGGTCGCACCAGGACGTACCACGCAAGCGGTGAACCAGCCTTAAGAGGTGCGCACCTCTTAAGGCTGGTTCACGCACTTGCGTCAGTACGTCCCAGTGCGACCGTAACGGCTTACGATGTTAATCTTTTAACGGATCGCTATGGCAACGGGGTTTTAAGAAGCGCACTACCGCCGTTGCTGCTACACGGCATGGTCGAAGCAGACTAAAACAAGGGTGCTGTACGACTCGGTCGTAGTCGCTCGCAACAGTGGGAACCAGCCTTTAGGCACCCGTTCCCGCATATAGCGGCGTCGGCGTCGCCGTCGGCGTAACCAGGCGTGTTTCGTTAAGGGACGTCACACACCTATACACCAGTTCAATTACCAGCTAAATTTAGCGGAAAAACTGAATGTGGAGCGCAAGTTCGCCTGCTTCTCGAGCGTGATTTGGTTGCGTTGATGTCGGAACACCGAACTCTGATTGGCTCTTATTGGAATGATAATGGGTAGACCTCAAGGCAGCTAGCACCCGAGGTCTACCCTGTATCCTTCCAATTGGAGTTCAGCGTTCTGAAGCCACCGCAACACCTGCGCGAAAAGCAGACGAAATTGCGCCCCGCATGGATGTTCATGTCTGTGGCGCGTCATTTCGCAACACTGCACGCGTTGCATTATGGGACGTCACAGACCTATACACCGATTACACTTCCCCGATAAATTTAGCGGAGAGACTGAATTGGTGTGTAGGTCTCTGAGTAACCATAATGCAACACTGCGCGCGTTGCATTATCAGGTTCATACCGTACCCTCATCGCCCACTCTGGCCTATCCTAAAAAAAGTATCAACATATCAATAAATATATATTCCCTCTAAATTTCTTTACCGCGGTATGTCGCAAAATCAACATATCTCAAGAGCTGCGCTTTAAATTTGCAATACAAAGATGTGTAGACATTTGAAATAGTTCGATGACGCTTTCGAAGGTAGCGAAGTCTTCTTGAAGAGTCTAAGAGTCCTCGTCCTTTCACTTTTGTTTTCTTTTCTTCTTTTTTCTTTCGACGTTTTTTTTTCGCTTTCATAATTGCGTTGAGTGACCGGCGATCCTTGTGCGGCAGATGTTTGACAGCCATCGATCCTTTGTTTCTTTTCTATGGCCGCCAAGCACGTTTTACTCTTCCAAGGTTAAATCGAAGTTTTATCGTTTCAACAGGAATAAAATTCCGCATTACACAAGCCACGACTTAATTTGAATGCTATGATCGCAACGCTTTCTAAATGCTCATAGAGCTTTCGTTACCAACGTCGACTCAAATGAATTAAGCGAAACTTTAGATACACACATATAATTTCACTTTCAATTGCGGTGATTGGCTTTTCTCCAATAATTTAGCTGGCCAATTGGGAGTATTCACCGGCGACCACAGCTGTGTGCTCGACTGCTGAGCGAGTGATGATGGCTGGCTTTCACGGTTCTTTTGCAACGTTCTTTCCGCGCCATCAAGACTGCCGGTCTTGCAGCCTATTAATGTGGCCAATTGTGGGCATGCGCTCTAAACATTGCCCTCAAATATGGCGTCAGATACCTTTAAAGAACAATCTCACCAGCCATTTGGGCAATGCCACCAATGCCGTGATGCACCCAGAGAAATTTAGTAGTTTTTTTCCGGCGTAGCAACCTGGCAAGTTCTTTGCGGATGCTGAGCATGAGACAGCACGAGCTATCCCGGGCATTGCCGATTGCCTCCTGTGGACTAAAGAAATGGCGGTGTCACGCATACGGCGAAAGCTCTGCATGATCGTTTGATTAACTTTTTTTTCTGTAATCACGACGACGTATTGTGGTTAATGAGCAGACTGTTCGACTTCATTAAAGTTTAACAGACGGCGGGTTCGCACGGTCGTTGCTTAGTATTCTTCCTACACTGCTACGTGTTTTTAACATAGGTATTCATTTACATAAAACCGCGAGATATACAGGGTTTCACAAAAGATTTACAGGGTTTTTATTTCCGCAAAAATAAACTAGGCATCTCCGAACGCTCATTCTCCGCCCAAAGGTAGAGATCACAACCAGATACCAAAGTTTCAGCCTGATCCGATACCTTATTCAAACGTTATAAGCGATTTTCTGAAAATTTCAATGGGAAACTGGCGGCCGACGGAGTTTTCGAATACATGGGGCTCTATGGCATCAGAAATTGAAAACGGGCAAAAATGGGCTCCATTTTCCCATTGAAATTTTCAGAAAATCCCTTATTACTTTTGAATAAGGAATCAGATCAGGCTGAAACTTTGGCACCTGGTTCTGACCTCTAGCGCTACCTTTGGGCGGAGAATGCGCGTTCGGCGATGCCTAGTTTAGTTTTGCGGTAAAAAAAAAAACCCTGTAATTTTTTTTTTTTACACCCTGTCATCTCGGGTAGGCAGAATCAAATTTCGAAGGCTTTAAGTGAAAGAGACATGAGTTGCACGTCGAAAGATCCCAGGTTATCCAAATGAAGCCTCAATTAATCTTTTGGTAGGATGTGTCAGATGCCCCTCTTTAGTTTAGTTCGTAATCAAAGCAAAAGTTACGTTAGTTAACAAACTTCGCGTAATTTTTGCAGTTTTCTTGAGAACTTGGCGAATTTTTAAACAGAGGGCTGCAAAGGATAAGTTACTATAGTTAATTTTTTCTATTTGTGAAACAACTTTTTATTTAAGTTTGAATCACGTATTTGCTAATAGGACGATTAGAATTATAGACAGGAACTGCTGAGTCGTGGCTGGTAGTTAATCTATTTCTTCCTCTATTTAACGATGGTGCGAAAACTCAATAAGCTTGAAAATATCTATCAAACAGAAAGCATAATTTAAGCGCATCTTGCTATAAGTGACACTCCGGTGGGGGGGGAAAGAGGGAGGCGGCCGGTAAAATGGCGATTTGTTTTTGTGCTCAATCAAGCGCATCTTTGATCCGACCTATTAATGTCGTGTTGTAACAAGCATCAAAAATATGAAAATATAGAGGCGAAAGATCAGTGAAACTTTTTACTGAAACGATGGGACTGAGACACAACGGCTTCAGGCGAACGCAACGTTTCGTGGAAGCGATGATATCCGTCTATCAAGGAAGACTGGTACTTTGGCGCAAATAGGTGCTGCTGAAGCAAGTGCAGCTACCATGGTGAAAATGTTAGGGCGAATCGCTGCAGAGTTTTACAGTTGTCTATTTAAAAAAAAAACTCACAACTGAATCCACGAACCTTCCAGAAGCCTTCAGCCGTCGCATCGCCAGACGTCTTACCCAGATGATTACTGGGGTAGACCAACAAGTTGATAATGTTAGGCGGCAGCACGACGATTTTGGTACGCAAGAAATGGAGTCGAGACTGAAGCTCGGCTTCACCTAAAGCCTACGAAGTGTATTTTTGGAGATAGCGAAGTTATATACATGTGTAAGATCGTCAATAACGGGGCCATTAGAAAAGATCGGGTGATGTTGGCTGGGTTTGCCAACACTCCAGCAACGACGGCGGTAAAGCAGCTAAGACGCTTCCATAGCTTTGCTTTAAACCTTTGTCAATTTATCAATATTTTCGCTATGAAATCATCTCATTTGAGTTAACTTTTATAGAAAAAAATGAAAGCCGTTTACAACTCCCTGTAACGCCGAATCAGAGTTTCGTATAGTTTCGTCCCATGTCATGGGACTAAACTGTACAACAGACATGTAAAAAATTATCAAGAGTTGTAGGTCTTATGCATAAATATCGCCACATCATCCCAATTTCGGGTATGCTTCTTATATATATTTCCCTCTACTACTCAAAATATAATTATTGCTTCTTGGTATGGGGGAATACAACCTCTACAAGCATACAACTGATACATACTCTACAAACAAAGCGGTTCGTATTTATATGTAATACTGAGTATAATAGTAATACTAGTCCATTATTTATTAAATTGAATATTGTACAGATTCCTAATCTGTAATATTATAAACTTTTTCTTGCAATGAAAAAATCATTTCGCCAAAAATGAAAATATATTCATGTCTATTTCCAACCTTAGGATAAGGGAGGTTACCTATGAAACTAGGTCTGCAGACGCATGGTTAGTGCCGCACTCCAGAACTGAACTACGGTAATCAGACGTTGAAATGTATAGTACCTCGTTTTTTAAATCGCCTGAGTGAGCTGAATGTAGAAGTTTTGAATGAAACCATAAAAAAATGTACATTCCATGTTTGTGAGAGAGTGCCCCTGGAATTCGTAAACTTGGCTAAATAGATTACTTTTCCCCATTTCCCCCTCCCCATCTAATGTTGTTTATTTTTGTGCTATAAGCGTGATGGTGAAAAAAACATTATGTGTATGTGCATGCTGTCCTTTTGCGCTGCTGTGGGGAGGCAGAGAGACTCGTCAAGCAACAACCGAGTTGCTTTTTCTCTCGTCTCCCCTGTCCAAACGGAGAGAAATAAACTGTTTGAGTTTGAGTTTGAGAGTGCAGCTCTTGAGAAGGGGGAAGGCGCTGAGGAGGTCGAGGGGAGGTCACGATGACCTTGAGAGGGTCACGTGACCTTGCGGTTACGCGACGGCGACGCCGACGCCGCTCAATGCCGGAAACGGGCACCTCAGAGCTGCGCTCTAAAATAACAAGGACCGATAGAGTTTGAATAAAGTAGCGTCCCTTGGTGACATAGAAGAGACATTCTTTAAATTACCTACTCTTTTTTCCTAAAGATGGTTCTACGCTCATCTAAGTAGACACGAGTGGCGAGACGTTTGATGCTTTCCTCCTTCAAAAGATTTGTATAGGAGTGGAACGTCCAGTCTCGTATGCCGGCCGAAACCATGATGAGCCTGAAATCCGATGTCGATCATCGGAACCTTGAATACATAGCTGCTGTATCGGTAGCAAAGATAAACACAAGAAAAAAAGAAGAGAGAGATTGGAGTCGGTTTTCACAATGTAGGATTGAAACTTGACGGCTTCAGGTGAACGAAGAAAATATTCAACATGATGTTTTGAACTCGGATAACAAAATATTGAATGGCATTTGGTGCGAGAAAAGAAATTAAATGTTTTCGTTTTAACCGTGTCAGATTGTGTGCACTGAATACAATGTATGTAATACACAAAACGTTTTACAGAGATGTTTTGATGTGCATGTTGGTCTGCACTGCACGATTACTTATTGATAGTTGTAGAAATGTCGAGATCTTAATTCCTTGAAAAATTGAGGCTGGCATGATTGCACAATATTACCGAATATTCGATCCACGAGTTCGGGGACTTCCTAAAAGCACACGGCATCGAGCAGACAATCGCGCTTTTTATCATTGTTCAAATGAAGCCTCGAAAATTTTAGTGGAAAGCACAGCTTAAAAAGAGGCTGAGATACGAAACCAAAAACGCTAAATGATGACATTTTGAATGCTGAATTGTTGAACTACGTATTGTTGAACTACGTATCTTTGAACTACGTATTTTTGAATTCAAAGAAACAGGAGATCGAGACTCTGGCTCCTTCTCTGGTGGAAGTCCATTGGCCACCCACGTCAATGTTATTGGCTTCAACGCTGTCCTCGCTTGCAGTGCGTGCAAGTAGTACTCAGGTGGCTTACCAGCGGGTTCGAGGCTGCTCACTTGGTTTGGGAACTCCTTGTTGAGATTGTCTGCTTAGGACACGCAGAAGAGTGCCAGGTTTGCAACTTTTTCGCGCTTGTAGCGCTTTGATGCATTATGTTTGCACTCTGGGGCTTGGAATTCTGCGAGTCAGAGTGGATACAGGGTCCAAGTTTCTATTGCCCTCCTAACTTTTGGGTCTTTTCCTCTTCTTGCGGTAGAAACTTGTTGTTACTTCCTCTAATGGAACTTGAAGTGATTGTTGGCATTCTCCTGAGCCTCAAAAGAAGATGCTTGTGCGTGCCCTTTCTGCGGCGCTGTCGCGTTCCTTTCTGCGGCCATTGCATTCTTAGAAGTTTCCATAGCCTTCTTTAAGGTCAAGTTCTTCTCCACCGACAGCCGTTTTTGTGCAGTCTTTTCCACGATGCCACGCAAAAGGGAGGGTCGGTGGTCGACTGTGCTAGCACACCGTAGCTTAAAGCACGTGAACCAAAAGCTCTCACAGCAGAGGCCATGGATCCTGGGGTAAATTCCCACCCCTGGTTGTTTCGATCTAGATGAGAATCGTACCGGCGTGCTGTCGTGATCACTACTGCGTGATGTCAGTTAAAGAGCCCTGGCTAGCAGTGGTATTGCACTGGCTCAATTTATCATCTTCAATATGAGCCGGTGTTGCCGCATCTCAAAGGCAGACTAACAATACGCTGTAAAACACAGACCTCAAGTTTGGTGTTTCCTTGCCACATACGAGACGGGCCTTCAGCATGCGGCTCAAAGCTGTGCTGTAGTTGCAATGTTTTTTTCATCTGCCGAAGCTCGGCGACGAACACTGCCGCGCTTAAGTTCTCAACATAAACCCCTGCGTTAAAGCAAAATCTCTTGGAGATTTCTGATGTGGGGCGGACTAACGCGGTTGTTCAGGTCACGACCTCCTCTATAGTTACGACTATCGTCACACAAGAGTCCCACGTCGCCCACCTTGAGACCGTGCTGTTTTTCAGTCCGGCCGAGAAGTGGCGGTGCATCTCAGCTGTTCTGCTAGGGATCCTGTATTACAGAGAGTTTCCAGCTGCTTGATAGGGGGTGACGTGGTTTATAGTCGCATTTGCCATACGAGCTGCAAGTAGGTGACAAAAACATTGGTCGTCTGCCAGCGTCTTCGCCTTTCCTGCTGTTTTATTTTTCGCCACTTGAGAACGCAAGACATCCGCACTTGCGACTTATCGACGCAGGATTTATCTGCCATTAAATTGCAAAAGCTCCCCATAGTTTGAGTCGATTATGTCTTCAATCTAAGATCTCGATGTCCAGCTCCTAGTACAGCGCGAGCTGCGTTTCTGTGGAAGAGAAAGAAAAATATGTCAGAAGGACAGATTGAAGCTCAACAAAAATTGTTAGATAACGGGGCGAAAGCAAACCACTCATACGCAATCTGCGGCTGCGTCGTGCGAGTTCATGTCTATTCCTCCAAGCCTTTCTAGCAAGCCCTGAACCACTTTCAACAGCGGAGTGATTGCGTCATAAAGCGGACGGCACAAAACTATAGTACATTTATTTATTTTTTGTACATTTCCTCAAAGACCGAAGCATTGTAGAGGGGAGGGTAAAGCAAACACAAATAAAAAACAACAAAACAAAATATGTGGTGAGAAATACAAACATAAAAATACATTCTGATTGGTAAAAGCTGAACGCAACACCTGCTATGAACAAAATAAATAAAAGCATATGACTCATGCTGGCTTATCAAACAGTAAGGTAAACAGCGAATAATGAATAAAAAAATAATTGGGTATATTCACGAGATCTGTTGGAAGGTGGCTCCAGTCGTCTGTCGATAAATGAATAAACAGAAGTGTTTGTTTGGCAACGTGTTAAAATGCTCATCGGAAGAGCAATAGTTAGTCAATGTAAAGAAACGGTGCCGTAACGAATGGGGATAAAACACGTTTTGAAACAGACAAAGTCGAAAAAAGTTTATACGTAATGACAAACAGGTTTACAACAAACTGAACTTCATTGATGATATGCTAGATGCTCGGCTATAATTGGACAATTAAACGAACGGTGGTATTTTGAACTAGTTCAAGAGCTTAATGTGGAAGGGTATAGTTAGGATCTCAAATGTAGATTTAAAAGGTTAAAAAGCGCAAACAAAACAAGGACAATGGAGATACAAAGACGACAGGACGGGCGCTAACTCACAACTGATTTTATTAGAAAAAACACTGCCACTTTTATACACGAGATCGTATGCTACACCTACACTACAACCAGTCACCACTCTCACAGGCAGCTATCTAGAAACGTTATTTCTTTCTGGAGCAAAAAGAGAGAAGGCATGCTAACGCAGTTGTCATCTTTCCTTTTGATATAAAACGGCTCTATAATCTCTCTCTCTGTTTTATGTTTTGATATCTTTAAAAACTTTGTTGCAGCCAAAAGAGGCTTACAGTCAGTACATCGCCTGCGGTGCTCGGCAAGGTGTCCCTCCGCGTTGTTGCGCACAGAAAGATTATGTTCCCGTGCCCTATCGTTAAAACAGCGGCCGGTTTGTACAATATAAACTTTTCCATAGCTTAATGGTACCTCGTATACAACATTGGTCACACATTCAGTGTACTGTGCAGCGTGCTCCTTAGAGCAGAGTGCTTTTTTCTGCCGTGTAAGCATCGGACAGATTTTTGAGAGCTTGCAAGGGGCCGAGAAAACAACGTTTACATCGCATCTACTAGCTATCTTTTTAATGTTGTGAGACACTTTATACCAATAAGGAATCACATGTACACGTCTTTTAACTTTATTTGTCTGGCTGCCCCCTTGTAAGTTAGTTCGTTTTATTTTTTGAAATAGGCTCTCACAGCAGCTTGAAACTAGGTTAGGCGGGTACCCTACGTTTTCTAACCTTTTACTTGCTCAGCAAAACTGATGTCCATCTGATGTTTGCAACTTTTTGCAAGAGCTGCCTGAAGACATGTTAACGCTATGCCTCTCTTGACCAGTTCGGAATGTGCACGTTTGTAAGAAACAAGGCTTGTCTTGGAACGCGGGCTATACTTCCAACAAACATGGTCGTCGGAAAACATGATCATAAGGTCCAAAAACGAATGCAGTTCAGCATGGGCATTTCCCATGTAAACCTAAGTCCAGCTGATGCTTCATTAAAAACATCAACGATCCCCGCAACAACCTCGTCCAAACCCGAATTTGTGTCTAAAATTAAAAGATAATCATCAACATATCTGAAGACTTTAACTACTTGCAAATCAGGTAGGCATTCCAAAATGCGCCTGTTCATTGACGTTAAAAATATATTACATAAAGCAGGGGCAACCGACGAGCCAATACAAACACCAGATTTCTGTACAAAGGAACGCTCATTGTAACTGACGGCAGTGGACTGGAGGTAAAAGAACAACAACTCTAAAAAAATTTCGCTACTAACGCCCGCAGAACTTTGAAAGTTGCAAAAAGTTGCAAACATCAGATGGACATCAGTTTTGCTCAGCAAGTAAATGGGTTAGAAAACGTAGGGTACCCACCTAACCTAGTTTCAAGCTGCTGTGGGAGCCAACTTCAAAAAATAAAAAGAACTAACTTACAATGGGGCAGTCAGGCAAATAAAGTTAAAAGACATGTACATGTGATTCCTTATTGGCATAAAGTGTCTCACAACATTAAAAAGATAGCTTGTAGATACGATGTAAACGTTGTTTTCTCGGCCCCTTGCAAGCTCTCAAAAATCTGTCCAATGCTTACACGGCAGAAAAAAGCACTCTGCTCTAAGAAGCACGCTGCACAGTACACTGAATGTGTGACCCATGTTGTATACAAGATACCATTAAGCTGTGGAAAAGTTTATATTGGACAAACCGGCCGCTGTTTTAACGATAGGGCACGTGAACATAATCTCTGTGCGCAACAACGCGGGGGGACACCTTGCCGACCACTGCAGGCGATGTGCTGACTGTAAGCCTCTTTTGGCAGTAACAAAGTTTTTAAAGAAATCAAAAGATAAAACCGAGAGAGAGATTATAGAGGCGTTTTATATCAAAAGGAAAGATGACAACTGCGTTAGCATGCCTTCTCTTTTTTGCTCCAGAAGGAAATAACGTATCTAGACAGCCGCCTGTGAGAGCGGTGATTGGTAGTAGTGTAGGTGTAGCATACGATCTTGTGTATAAAAGCGACAGTGTTTTTTCTAATAAAATCAGTTGTGAGTTAGCGCTTGTCCTGTCGTCTTTGTGTCTTTATTTTCCTTGTTTTGTTTGCGCTTTTTAACCTTTTAAATGAGTATGAACCAACTCGCCCAAACACAAGTTTTAACTCAAATGTAGGCTGCGTATTCTAATTTTGACCGTACAAGAGTGCTATTAACAAGAAGTTTTAAGTTAACTGGGACCATTCTGAAGCTCCGTCGCAGTAATCGTAACATGCGGTAAGTGTTGCCGATTATTATATAGACACAGTGTTTGAGGTAACTCGTTACTAGTAACGACGTTACTGGTAACGCGTTACATTTTTCGCTAACGCAGTAACGTACTCGTTAGTATTCTGAATGAATAACGAGTAAAGCATTTTCATTACTTTTTTATGGTATCGGCTATCAAATTACGTTACTCGTTGCTCGTTACTTTCGACCAAAACTGGTGAAATACATCAGGTATTTGGGAAAAGGTCACGACGCCTGATCTAACGTTTAGAATAGCAATCTTGTGCATAAAACTGGAGACGTTAGGGGAACTAAATTTAGGTCACTAAGCTGAATGGAGGATCTAGCTTCTTTGCTCGAGGGGCAACTACTTGCGCTCAAGCACCCAATGCCCAGGCAATGGCGTATCTTACTGCTAAGCCTTCTGAACCTTCGATTTCCTAAACCGGTGGGTTTTTCACTTATCAGTTCATCTATTCACCCTTTCATCTCAAAATCCCGCACAAGCTTATCGCTGCACGGAACCAGCATCCGTCGCAGTAAACTTTAAAAAAAAAGAACCTTTCTGACCAAAAGAGACATCCGTTAAAAGGCGACCCTATCTCGCTTCTCAAAGGCGAAACAAACCTTCGGCTACCAGCTAAATCCGTTCGTCCTCCTTTTTTTATAGTGTTACCGCCTACAAGGCTTGAACGAACGACTGCGTTATAACCCCTTCCCCTCCCCTCCCTCCTCTTCCCCCTCTGCTTTGTGCAGCAGAGGTGTACAGCGGGGAGGGAGGGGGGGAGAGAGAGAGAGACATCTGCTTAAAACAGTGGACAACTAGTGGCGAAGCGATTTGCTCGTTTCTCTAGTTACAAAAAAAAAAAAAACCTTTGTGGAATTTCTTACCCTTGCTCTCCCCCTCGCTGCCTGAAAGTTTCTGAACCACTTTTGTACACAGAAGAATCTTTCGCTTGATTAGTCTTTACTTTGCTAAGGTCACAATAAAAAAATAAGAAAGTTTTAAACCTGGAAAGAAAACTTACAAACACGAAACCTTTTTTTTCGCAGAAAAACTAAGAGTTACTGCTGGTAAGAGGCAGCAAGTGATTATAACCAGTGTGCTGGTAACCAGTGTCCTGTTCCACATAGTGAAGTAAATCAGTCCTGGTAATAGTATGAACCGGACTGTTACTAAAACCGGCGTAAAGATGAGGGGTGTTGGTTGTCTGGTTGTGTTCCAGCAGTCCCCATTCGCATGCTGTTGCTTATAAAAGCCAATTGACTACCATCTACGACTCATTCTGCGTGTGAGATAGAGACGAATAACGAAACTCCGTCGCCATGGCCAGGACTGAAGGAAATAAATCAACTAAAGGAGACGGAATTAGATAATTTGTAGTTTCAATGCCTACTCTGCGTGCCGAAAATTAAGCTGCTTCGCGCATCAAAGACGTCTACTTATAACTTGAAAAAACACATCAAGGAGAGTACGTTTCTCGATTATAATTAGTTTTCTCTTCAGCTCGCTTTTTACAATGTTGACAGATCGCGGGTATTTTTTAGAACTTGCTGATGCTTCACTGCCCTCGTTGCTTTACGCCAGTGCTAGCGCTCCCAGAACTTCGTAATAAGTTCATTAACGCATTCCGCAAACATGTCGACCATGGTTATAATGTAATACATTAAGCAGTTGGGCTAATATTGAATAGTTTTCTCTTTCACGAGACCGAAGGCATGTTTGTAAGCAAACACATCTCTGCCAAACATATGTACTCGCACACAAAAGTAACGTAAAAGTGATGTAAAAGTAACGCTCGTTATTTTTGAAAAGTAACGGTAACGGTATATCGTTACGTTTGTAAAAAAGTAACGTAGCTTAATAACGCGTTAATTTTTACCAAACTTACGAGTAACGCTCTTTCGTTACTTTTTTCGGTAATGGGCACAACACTGTATAGACATGATGTTTCCAGGTTAGGTCAATGATATAGTAACACCTAGATAACGGTATGCGTTCACGGATTGAAGATATATGTAGGTCAGTGTACATGTTGAGGGGCGCGCGCCTGCCGGGAATCTCGCATCAGCTTGCATTTGTTAGGGTTTGGTGCAGTACGCCACTTTTTGCACCAAAGAGTAATATTATTTAAGTCAGATTGCAAAAGGCGTTATTCGTTATAAAGAGAAACTTCTCGATAAATTGCAGTTTTCCTCGTATAAGTGCATGGAGGAAGAAACATAACTTGGTAAGTCAAATATGACTATTAGAAAAAGACGCGGGCCTAAAGCCGAACCTTGGGGCACGCTTGATACTACATCAGTCAGGAAAAAATTATTGCCATTTACAGTTACATATTAAGAGCGGTTGGTAAGAAACCATTCCAGCCAAGCTAACAAATTAGGATCTAGGATTAATGAAGAAAGTTTAAGCATTAGTAACTAATAATTAACGTTTTCAAATGCTTTCGAAAAATCAAGAAAATACAATCACCCTGATACTTTTTTGTTCAGCAATTCATGGAATGAATGGGTGAAAGGAAGCAGCTGCGTTTCACAAGAAAATGATCGATGGAAACGATATTGAACAGGAGCGAAAACAAAAATTTATCCTAGGTTGTTACCACTTCGAGGGTACATTATGTGCTCCATTATTTTACAGAGAATACTTGTTAGTGAAACGGGTAGATACTTTGATGTGGAAGGCTAGTTTACGAATTTATCGAACCACCTTCGCAGTTTTTCACTCTATTGAGAGATTGCCACACTGGAGAAATTGCTGGAAAAGGAGGAAAAAGGATGAGTACATTTTAGTTTGTCTTAGATTTTTGGAGGTAATATTATCACTTCCATATGACAATGATAGAGCAGCATGATGTGACAGCTCTCCCTGTGTGTGTGCTCCGGGTGATGTGGTAGTACGTATAGTAGAGGTTATGGTTCAGGATAGCCACTAGCTCCTTGTACTTTCTTTTTGGTTTTACCCGTGCGATAGCGGCCTGTCGAATGTTTCGTACATGTTGGTTACGACGGTGGACAGAAAACCCCCATAAATGTTTTTGTCAACTTTGATGATGGTCTGTATTGAAGAAGGTGTCCAGCCGTTTTGTTTTGGGTAACCCAGGTTCCGTTTTGTCCAATCCCTTCATCTTGTCAAATATCGTCGACATAGTTTTGGAAGCTGCAAGAAAAGCTCGCTCAGTTCCTCTTTACAGGAAGCCGCTCAGATTACTTGCCTGTTTACATCCGTGGCTGTTACTGTCGAAGATTCGCGAGATCCCGTACTTCGACGCAAGTTGTTAAGTTTGTTTTTTTGTCTTTGAGCATAACTTTACTTACTTAAGAATATAAGATGCCGGCACACCAGCGGAATTTATGGCAGCCATTTGTCTGTTCTCGAAGTTTGTTGAGCCGAGCGCAGGTTTGGATCGGTGGTTACAGGCAGAGCCGTATATTGAGAGTTTGGTCAATAGGAGGTGCCGGTGGGAGCCGGGTTGGAGCGGCGAAAGCGTCGCCGCCAAGAGCGCCCTATATTCCTCCCGTGACGATACTGCGAAGTAAAATGAAGCCGAGAGGACCTAGAAGAAGGCACGCACCGCGGCGCAGGTAGTTTTTGTTTCTGGATGAAGCTGAAAGTGACATGGATGGGTAATTGTAATGGAATGGTGGAAATGGAGAGTTTCAAGGTGCTAAGTGTGTTTACTGTGACAGAGAAAGCTGACATTGGCGAGAATAGTTTTTTTTTTTTTAACATGAGGCGAAACTGCAAACATAGGGTGTGAGTTTTGGGTTAGGGTCAAAATACTCACGGGGTCTTGTCCACGATCTTAACCGTTCTCTCAGTCGTTGCCGCGAATGCATCTGCAATCAAGAGAGAGATGGAGTGTATTTTCAATGTCGCGGTGACGTAAGCTTCACGTGCGTTTCCCTTTCAGTTTACGAAGGGTCGCCAATTTCATCATTAGCGTGCTGAAATAAAATACTTGAATACATTCTGAACTAAACATTTTGATAGGGAGTATTTTTCTAGCTCATAGCCTCCGATAGGGGAACATTTGTGGTTGTTGGTTGTTCACAAGATCTGTCTATCACCACGTCGCATGCCATTGAAATATTTTCGACGAATGGCGTGCCCTTACTTTCGCCCTATTCTTACCAATTAATGACCAAAGTATCCACATCTATGGCTCCGGTTGCACGATGGGGAGGAAGCGCCGTCTTCTAGCGGTTTTGTATTCAATACACTCCATAACTGATACGAAAAACACAAAAGGCGTGCTTAAGATATTTTAGTAGAAAAGTGTTACAACAATTTATTGTGAAAATTTCTTCTTATTTGCTGTTCCTCTAGTTTTCTCCAGCGATCCCGGTCCTTCAACTACACAAATGTTTGTAAACTTACTAGCTATTTACTTGTCATTTACGTTATTATTGCGATGTATCTTGAAGTAAATATTTCAGATAGGCAGATAAGTTTCCATTCTATTTGATTAGGTTAGGAAGCCGCCGAAGAAAATGCATATTCAGGTAGAGTCGGGTTTTGATTCCAGGTTCTGGTGAACAAACTCGTCAGGTGCGCTCTACTCCACTTCCATATCACTGTATAGCTTTCTTTCTAAACCATTGCACTATTCCGCCACATTCTGCGGTAGTTTTCTTTTCCTTACATAGGCAACACAGCGGAAGCTATCCGGTTAGAGCCGATCTAAAGTCACGTGCCGCTGCGTTGCTCGTGGAATAAGAGCGTATTTGTAAACGATGGGCGATACGCGGCATGGCGACGCCGCTCACGCCGGATTGGCCGCTCCTCAAAGATCGAAGAGCACGCTGCGTCGCCACATCCAGCAGCACGCTGTTGCTGCACCGGCCGGCAGTGCGCGCTGCGCCTATATCACTGGGGCACACTGTAGCCTACCCCCCTGCTCCGACCCCCGTTTATTCCGCTTTGCAGCGAAAGTCTTCGGCGGCTCACTCACGCGCCCCAGTAATGAACGCACAACGTCGCCGCAAATTGCCGTGAAGACGAGGAGGGGGGTATGTTAAAACGCGCCCCACTGATACACTCCAACCCCTACCGGCCGCCGCAGCAACCGCGCGTTGCTATGTGTGAAAACGCAGCGTCGCCTTCGAGGAGCAGCCAATCCGGCGCGAGCGCTGTTGCTGTGCCGCTGGTCGCCCACTCGTTGCCTTCTTTGTGATTTCCAGAAAACTTTCCCTCTTCTGTTCGATCACGTGTGCATGCATGTGCTTCTAATTCTTTATTGTTTTTTGCAGCTATAACTGTTAAGCATATGGTGTTTTGACGCGACGTCAATCCGGCATCTTGTTACAATTTGTTACGCGGTGCTAAACGAACCTTTCAAAGCCTCGCCTTGGGCATCCGCCAGGCCGCATTTAACAACAGAATGGGAGCCATAATGACCACAGTAAAAACACCCCACGGGAGCCAGAGTGGCGCCTCTGTTTTCCACGTGCTGACGCGCCGATATTCACCGAGATCCGATCACGTGAGGAGCACACTGGAATGCCGTGCGGGAAACTGGTTGTTGCGCGCGACGCGCGCCGCGAACGCGAGGCGCCGCAATTTGCCGAATTCAGTCACGTGAGGAGCAGACTCCAAATGCAGTGCAGGAACGCCGGCGCTACGGGAATCAACGCGCAACTCTGGCTCCCGTAATGAGCCTATACAGGAACTCCAATTCAACCGATGCAGCAGCAACAGAAAGTACGCCATTGCCGCTCTCGACGTCTTTGTGCGTTTGCTGCTTCTCGCTAAACCAATCACGCAGGGTGAATGAAGCACGATCCTGCACTCTCTTCTGTTTGTAATTAGTTTAACCGGTGACAATAAACTCTCAAAAATGACGAGCGCCATGATATTACACTTTTGGAACTGCTTTATTGGCTTCATCGGACCGTAGCGTTGGCTTCGGATGGACAAAACGTAAAACGGACTGTATGTAAAAGTGCGAGCTTGTGTAGCGCGAACTCGTCCGTTGGAAGAAAGAAAGTAAAACGTCACGTAGCAATAAAATTCGATCGAAGCATGAGCGCAAAATACGTGTAAAGGTTTCGATGCACGGTACAATAACTTCTCACCAACTGTTAAAAAAAAGCCTCTCCGGGATGTTTTGCACCTGTAGACCCCATTTATTGCGGATGTGTCGCTTTACTCGATCTGTCTTTATCGCCATCGAATGACATCAAAATAAACTTAGCTCATGCCCCCCCCCTCCCCCCCTTGATAGCTTGGGAATCCGCGTGTTATTTTTCAAGACCCCGTGACGAGGTCATACTTAGTTGTGGGGCACACCATATTCGGTTATCAGTCGTGCCTTCGACCTATCCTCTCGTGTACAGCTTAAAGTCAAGATGATTTCACTTCGCGCTCGGGCCGTGTTCAATCCTCTCCGCTGCATCACGAGAAGAGTCAACTCAATGCAACACTGCAAACGGTGAGTTCAACGCCCTGTCAATATTGGTGCGTCTAATCTTTGGTCCAGAACCCGCAAACGAAAATATTTAGGTTATTTCTTAGATAGTGGAGCGTGCAGCCACGTTAAGCGAAACCTTTGTATTTTGCAGAAACACTCGACATATCAATGTGCCGCGTGGACCAGATGGATCCGGGTGAATGAAGTGACGAATACGTTATACAGTGATGTCTCGCTAATATGGGCACCTCTGTTCTACCAAAAAATAGTCCACAATGTGAGTTGTTCATAAGAAAACGAGACAAAAGTGCGCGTATTTTCCCAGTTTGTCCCCGGAAATGGTTTCCATATACCGGTATCTATATTAACAGAGTCCGTAATCACAAGACATGACTGTAGTTGGAAATGAACACCTCAGTCTACGCATTTTGAAATTCCAAATATCTTAGGTTATTGTTGAACATAGCCAAGGTTGTATGACTCATATTTTCAGCACGCATGTTTGGTTGGTTTCAACTGGATATGCAGGGAACTTTTCTTTGGAGCAAGAAGTTCGAAGAGTGAACAAGAGTGTTCGAACGATTCGAACTATTTTCAAATTTCGTATTTTTACGTTAAGAACATTGATAATTTTCCAACTTTTCAATTTTTCGCTCTGCAATATATTGATATTTTCAAACTTCCAAATTTTTAACTGTACAAAATTAGACATTATTGACGATATTGTAGCTTTTCAGGCTGCGGAGTTCAAAACTGCGATAAGCTTCAAACGTCTGAACAAAAGTTTAGTTGAGGTCCAAACGAACTTCATTCATTCATTTATTTTCATTTTAAGGGACCGGTTGGGGCATTACATAAGGCGGGGGGGGGGGATGAATACATGTTGTACAAATCAAGACAAACAAAACATTAGGGAAGAATCACTTCACCTTAAAGTTTGTACGGTCCCTTCCCTTAGCGAAAAAAAGACTATATTTAAACCATCTTTTATATTCATTTAATACAGGTATATTTCATATTTTGTCTGCATTCGAAATGCATATACTAATATATATTCCAACATATTTGCGGGATGCACTATATGTATGGCGATAATACATTCCAGACGCCCTAGAGTATATTCGGAAATCTATTAAAAGTTTTCAGTTTGCATTAAAATGCATTTCAGCAAGACTGTAATATTGCTTCTTACATGTTTATTAAATAATGCTAGGGAATATTCCTCCCCGACCTCAAAATTGCAAGCCATCTAGTACACACTGAGCAGTTCATACAGATTGCGACTAGAAACTGGTTTATTTTGTACTATGGATACAATGGCAAACTCTATCTTCACAGTCTTCTCGGATTGTTTTTTTTTAATGGCGCCTTTCAGTTACGCAGCAGATTTTTTTTTATTTCATGACGGAACGCTCTTTTACGCTCAACAAAAGAGAGCACTTGCTACTATCGGGGAAAAATTAAATGCGAACAGAGGAGCGCGTGGCTTGCCGTACAGGCTACGCCACCTGGAAGTGAGCCTAGGGCGAGGGTTTTGGCCTACTCCGATGTGTTCACGCCCTTCACTCGGCGCTCCCCGCTTCGGCAGTGCGCCTCTCAGTGCGCTGAAAGCTATCACCGCTATCTTTGCTGGCTCAGCGCGTGCGGTGCGAAGAAGCTCGGCCCACGCGCCGAGCAGTCAAAGATAGCAGTGAGAGCTTTCAGCGCACTGAGAGGCGCACTGCCGAAGCTTGGGAGCGCCGAGCGAAGGGCGTGAACACATCGGAGTAGGCCACACACCCTCGCCCCTAGGCTCATTTCCAGGTGGCGCAGCCTGTACGGCAAGCCACGCGCTCCTCTGTTCGCATTTCACTTTTCCCCGATAGTACCTACAATAACACGTGCGACGAAAAAGAAAAAAAAACCTTAGAAAACAACAGAAGAAACAGAGCTTGTGGCAGATGGCCTGAACGGTAGAACGAGCAAAATGGTTTCTCCTTGAACAACTTCGGGGACCGGGACGCACCTTGTAAACACGCATTAAAAAAGGGCTCCATTAATTAAAAAGAAAGCTTTTCGACAAAAAAAAGAAATACCACTTGCCGTGTGCTGTCGAAAATGAGCCGTCGTCCACCCGTTTAGGCTGGCGGCCGATGGCTGAAAATGTAACACGATGGAGGCTAACACGCGTCAGGCGCTTGCGAATGCCGCAAAATCAACGGTGGTTGGTCTCGGCACCAAGTGCTTCGCCTTTTAATCACCTGGTCGTCATGCCGTCATCAAGCGAAGGCCTCTAGATTCGCGAAGGCGTCCGGCACACCTCCTGACTGTCAGAATGCACCGCAAGGTTCCAAGCGAGGTGCCGCTAAGGTTGCCCAGGCGGGCGGAAAGATGGGCGTCATGTTGATTTCGCAGCCACATCATGATGGGAATCAGTTCCTCGGCGCTTGTTAAGGCACACGAACGGCCGGGAAATGTACCGTGCGCCTTACTTGTACATCTATGAGAACTTCCATGAACTTTCCGACGAAGATTTGGCGCGTTTCCTGCTCAAAGACTCGGGTACAGCTGGCCGCCAGTGGCGGACAGATGGCAGCCAGGCGGTACCGAGCGGCAAAGCGAGGCTTGTACTTTACTGCCCCTTCTCCAGGCATGGCGGCAACAACTGGAGAGCAACCTCCGCGCCAAGCACAAACTCCGATATGGCAGTTTGGGGATCTGGCAAAAAACGCAATTTAGCGGGATCAACTTCGCGAACTCTACAGCCAGGGACGAACGGAACATGTCAATTCTGTTAACCTGTACCCCACGGAGCCTTAGACATAGCCGCTATTAAGCGCCGTTCACACACTTGCAACCGAGTATAGGACTATGAAAGTTAATACCGGTTTTTAAGCCTTTCGCAACGGAGTAGGCCCTGCTCCGCAGCAGCGCATCTGGTCCTATGCCGTCGCAAGATTATTAAAAACAGGTCTTGTTTCTCTCCGTCCTACTCGCTTGCAAGTGTGTGAACAGTGCTTTAAGGTAGGCACGGAAACTTGGTTGGTGACTCTCGTAATTCCGATTCATTCACACCGTGTGTCGTGCATCCGGCAACATCTGGAAGGGGGGGGGGGGGAGTTATACACAAGGTGTCGCCTCTGGCCGCAAGGTAGTGCATTACAACGGTGGGAACCACAGGAGCACATATTGTACCCGAACGCTCTGGGCGCACGGAACTCAAAACCGCTCAAGCACGGCCAGGTGGGAGCGAGCGTGTAGTAAAACTGGAACGTTAGACTCCATTCGGACAAAATGCAAGTACGGCAATAATCACCAATGCAGTCCGTGCAACCGCCGTTCGCAATGGAAGTATTGGCAAACTCTCAGCACGAACCCTCTTTGACGCGAGCAGTCGAAAACAGTGAATTAAAGACATGACAACGACACTCGAACAAATACGGATGCGCACGTCACATCCCCTAATAAATGAGCTGGAATCTCACCCATTAGACGTAGATGTCCGGAGGCGTAGCTGGGGCGACAGAAAATTCGACACTGCAGGCCTCATTGGGAGCCGAAATATTCACGCACACTGAACACTTGCGCGGTGTTAAGAGGCTGAAGGATAAACGTGCCAGCATTCGACGGCGCATCGACGGTCTTTTCCTTCGGGTCCGTGATGTCATGAAGCTCCGTTACGTAGACCGAAGTTTGATATGATCCCAAAAAGAAAAAAAAAGTCAAGAGGTGTCAAATCGGGAAATCGTAGGTGCCAAAACATACGTCCTGCGCGCCGAATCCACCTATCTGGGAAGCTCTGGTCAAGCCGCCTTCTAGCGTAAGACCAAAAAATGGGACGGTGCTCAGTCGTGCTGGTAGCATGTTTCTCGCAGGTCTTGCAGCGGAAAGTGGCAGTCGAATTTGTCGACGATTCTATACAGGACATTCTCTGTGTTGTTACTACCGGTGATGTTGCCTTCAATAAAGTAAGGTCTTATCATCCTGTTGCCGAGGTTGCCGCACCAGACGTTGACGCAACAACGAACCTTATGGTTATGTTTTCGCAACCAATGCGGGTTCTCGTCTGACTTGTAGTGTGCGGTCTGAAGATTCACATTTCCATCGCACCAGAATTTCGCCTTATCAATCCAAATCCCTTTATGAAAAATAAAATATCCCTGTCTTCGTCTGCCTTAAAGGGCTCAGTTGCAAAATTCCAGCCGCTTCTCGAAGTCTGCTGCTTCCGCAATGACGCGCTATCTCCTGGATGCTGGCCTGAGGGTTGACTCTCACATATGCGGAAACTTCAATTTCAAAATCTTCATTTAAGATTACGGCCTTTAGGCGCCTTCTGCGGTACACAGAGCAAGTTCACCGGAACCTTGCAGAAACTTTCGCAAGCCTTATATGGGTCGTAAACGGACGGCCCGGTTGACTAGAAGCGTACAGCCGTGCGGCCAAACGCGAGTTGCTGTTCATTTCAAAGTACGCTAAGACCATGTCCACTCTTTTTGCGACTGAGTATCTTAAGTTTAAAGGGAAGCCATTTCAGAGCACTGTATTGTGTTAACCTGAAGATAGGGCAGCTGAGTGTTTTCTTCAGCATCATCGAAATGTAACGTGCATCGAAACATCACAGCATCGAAATGTTACGTGAAGCCAAGAAGCTATTCTTGCACTAGTGCGACTACGGATCGACAATCACTATGAAATGACGGAAGCATAACTAAAAGTGTGTGCTGGCCGCAGACATGAGAAAATGTAAGGTTTTTATTCAAAGAAATGTGTCGCTCTTCGATTATCTCTCGTGGTTTGGGGCCGTTCTACATTTTTAAATATATCAAGAAACCATTCGTCATCTGTACCGTGCATCAAAGCAAAGCAACTTGACATGGCCCCTAAGGTGGCTAATCACCTTTGCTCCCTAGCCGCAGAACCCGAGCGTAATCAGCTCCGGCATGCTGTAACATAAAAAAAGTATTCAAATGACGTCATTGACACGTCCCTCTCCGGTTTAAAGGGGTTGTTCTTCTGGAGAACTTCGCGCGTTTGGTTTTGGTATAGGCTGGCTCCAAGCTGGTTAACAAAGCTAGTTTTGGGAATGAATATCTGAAACCACGCGCTCAATCCAGAATTTAAACTTGGGATTATCTTCAAGTTTAAGGAAATTTAATTTCACAATATAAACGTGTGTCCTATAGCTAATAAATAGAAGATTAATCATATTTTTTGTTAATAAATTACTTTTCACCTTTATTCTTTCTAGAAAGTTGTGTCCCCCTCGCCGTCTTACTCATCTGAATAACCCGCATCTTTGTAGTTTTCTAAGATTTTTTTGTTTTATTTAGATGTCTAAAAATTAATAAAAAAAACATTATAAAAGCTTTGCTGCGTCTTGGGTTGTCCACTGTAGGCAGCCAGCCTACCTCATCTGGTAACAAAGGGCTTTGAAAAAAATCTGCCCCGGGTGGGGAACATAAAACTCACGTGACCCCCAAATGGTCTCAACCACGGATAAGCCAGAAGGTTCGCGAGTGGAGAGAGCTTCACGCATACCAACTTGAACGGTCGAATGCCTGTGAAGCAAAAATACAATTATCGCCGCCATGCAGGACGTGATGCCTCTTTAGCGGAATGTTCGCCAACTCGTGAGTGCATGTCCGAGAGCTACCACGTGATAAAACGCAATTAGGCGGGCTCGAACAATGCTGATGTAGCTTGTGCTATTCGATGTTCCTTTCATTCAAGCGCAATGCACTCTTGCATATTACGATATCCTTCGGTTCCAGTGCGCCTTAAACATGGTACATTAAATTTGACAGAAATTATCGCTACTCTAGAAAAGCGGGAGGAAGAATAACTGATTACAGGTTTCATCTAAGATCCAAGCATATACATTCTCATTGCCCTCGAAATTTGTTTGATTCTGCGTATTAGCCTTAGTACGTGTATGCTTCATACACGCCGTTTTTTGTTTTTCTTTTGTTTCACCTTAAGCCCAGGCACAGCCGACGAAACAAGGTGATGTGGCCAATCATGCAGTGTCAAATGCTCACCATCTGGTGTTTGTCATGGTTTTCTGCGTGTTATATCACCGCTGAACCAATCATCAATAAAAAAGGCCGAGGGAGTTGCGAGTGCTCCAAATTCGTCGCTTGCGCATCGGAACGCAAAGAGGGGAAGGCCAATCGAGATGGTCACATAGAGAACACTCAGACACCGTGCGAGGACGAGGCAGCGACGCGCGCGCCGTCATATCCTGAAGTTGGAGGAAACAAAAGCACGTCGGCTCATGCGGGTGGCAGGCAGTCCAGTGCACGAGGCGCGTAAAGAACAGACGAATTTACATTGCGAATTGCGGTCAAAGCGAAACATTATATTCGTAACATTTGACTACGGGCTCAAAGACCTGCTTCTCCCGTCCCTTATTTCAGGTGGAACAAGAAAATCCACAAAAATAATTTTTTGAAAAAACCGTCACCTTGTTGACAACCAATTCTGGCTTCCGAATATTTTATCTGTACCAATACCTCCATCAGAAGCTCGATGATCAGTCCCGCGCTGACCATGCACGGATGGAAGAAATTAGCTTTGGGTGGCTGAGCGAGTGTACGATTTTGTCTGCATTACATTCTTTGACCTCTAATTTTTATATACAAACATTCTACACATTAGTTTGAAGTGTTACATAAGAAGTTAATAAGAAGCCGTCTTTATCCGAAATGACTACTCAGCCTAGACGCGAGAAAAACGGACACTTCGGCAAGGTGAAAAACCTTGCCCAAATTTTTACGGTTCATTTTAGATCGAGCCTGGTGGCTTGGGAGACACTATCCATTAAAATGCTATTGATATTGTAGAAACACACTTAATTGCAGTACACTGAGCCAGAGTGTCTTCATATTGTTTGCATACATAGTTGAGAAATGCATGTTTCGAACGAAGCTAGACTATTGCTCGGTACAATGTCTTAGGGAAAAGCGCTCCAGTCTGCCACTGTTTTGGGAAAGAAGGGCAATTTGTAAGTATCGTTATTTGCCCTTTCTGAATGGATTTGACTTAAATGGGTACTTCTTAGCTGCCTTGAATAAGCGAGGCATCATATAGCGATATATGTTAATGTTAAACTTGCTGTTACTCAGAATAAACAAGGATTTTAAACGTGCTATTTTCCGACGGTCTGAGAGTAGTGGGAGCTTCAACTGTGTAAGCAATTCCGTTACCGACTCCGGTCTCCAATACTTGGATAGTACAAATCTGGCTGCCATCCTTTGTACATTTTTAAGTCTGTTTACCTGGTATGTTCTAAAGGTATGCCATATACCGAAATCATATTGTATTGATGGCTGTAAAAATTATCTGTAAGGAAATAATTTTGTCTCGGAGCTACCGAACTTAAGGTTGCGTTTAAGAAACCAAAGGTTCTCTCTGGCTGTAGAAGAAATATTATCTATGTGCGTGTTCCAGTTTAAGTAAGAAGATATTTTAACAGCAATATATTTAAATTGAGTAATTTGGGTCAGAGATCGATTATTAAATTGGCACACGAACGGAAATAAGCTTCTATTTTGGTTAATTATTTCATAGAACACTATCTCGTCGACAATTAATTTTCATTTTCTATTGCTTCCACCACTCTTGTGCCGGCTGTAAGAAAGAGCTTAACTGTACCTGATTACTGTGGCAAGATACATTTTAGAACATCAAGTAATCATGTGAACAAGGGAAGAGTAACATTTGTCCCCATTTTTCTGCTATATCATTTATATAGCACTAAAATGAAACGGATCCCAAGACAGACCCCTGTGGAACTGCGGAAAATACTCTCACAATACTTGATTTTTACGTATGTATTTGTACAAACTGTGTGCTGTTTGTGCGATAAGCTTTAATCCATAAAACAATGTTTTTGTTTGTCCCCAGATATTGTGAATTCTGAATAACCTCGGCGTGAGGCAGCCGGTCTAAAACATTCGACAGATCTAAATATATTTGGTCAATATGTCTTCTATGGTTCACTTATTTGGCAAAATCATGCAAAGTTTCAGCGATCTGCGTCATACTCCACAACGTCCTAAGAAAGTAATGTTGGTTAGATCAAAACAGTTTTGATTTCTCAAGGTTGTCGTACAACTCTTTAGATGCAATGTTCTCGAGAAACTTGCAGCATTCACACGTAAGCGACATAGGCCTCTGATTTTCAACATGATTGTTTATCTCCAGATTTGTACGCTGGTACGACCCCTTGCCGTAAGCCAGTTCGAAGGTACTCGAGGACGTTCGAAACCTGTGCTGTAAGTAAAAACTAAATATTTGGAAACACACTCCACGTAAAGCTTTAAGTTTGCGGTAGGAATTTTGTCTGGTCGCACAGATTTTTTTTTTCGTGTCAATCTTTAAAAGCAAAAAGAAAATGCCTCGGTCGGAGATAACTAGGTCTGGCCTAGCCGAAGGCCGTTCAACAGTCGTGTTGCTAGAGCGACCAAATGTGTTTCCACTCACCGCAAAAACAAGTTGAAAAAACTTGTTAAACCTGTTGGTCACTTTGCTGGAATCAGTAGTCACATGTTCATTACCAGTAACATAATCCACACACTCCCTGGGTGGTGCTTGATGACGCCAAAATGTTTGTGGTGATGTCGTCATAAATCAATGCATAAATTATAAAAGACACCTTTTTCATTCGCATCCATTTGCATCCTTTCGCTTGCCTTTAAATGTGCGGATTAACTTTGAAAGAGCGTTGTTGTTGCTCATTTATTTCTTGCGGTTCCGGGCTATCTTACTTTTGAAATGCATTAGTTTTCGGGGTCATACACGGGTTTTGTTTTGTCACTCGTTTAAACTTGTCGGAACGAATCTTTCCAGACAGCAAGAAAAATAAAACTTTGAATCCGTGTTACAAATCATTCAAATGTTTCACCTTCTCAAGGGAAGATAAGTTTCATTCTAGGTGTTCTCAAATACTAGCGTCATTCGCATGATTAAAATCACACACTAGCGTGGTTAGGCACTGCACCCCGTCATTTCGCAGTCACATGCGGAAAAGCAACACCATTTTATGGTTCAATAGTTGCTTCGGGCTTCTTTTTTATGTTGTTCATTTCTTCATTGGAGAGGAGCGTACTTACAATGCTGAACACAGCTTGTTAATGTTAATTGTTCTGTTTTCAAAAATCTTGTTGTTACGTCAGCGGAGGTTGCTATGACCATTGCTGTTTTTCATTTATGTAAATGATTTTTAATATAGTTTTTAGTATAAGTCAATGAGAATATTCGCAAAATATTGTATTGATATTCAGAAAGAATATTGCTGCCGACGACCATGATGTGCTCATAACCTTATTCTTGAAATTGATCATTGGAGTAAAGAGTGGTATATGGATCTGAATATTTAAAAAAACGTTATTTTGCGAATCACACCGAAGAAACTTATCAGCTTATTTTAGTGTCTCCTTCACAATTTCAATATTTTTGAAGTTACAAATTATCATAACGTCGGTGTTACCCTTACTAACACCTTAATTTGAACAACACACCTTTGAGACATTTGTCCCTCTTCATTCACAAACCTCTATTATTGCGGACGATGTTGTTATTTTCACTGAGGCGATAGTGTTAGTGACTAGACTTTATTTTACAGCTGCTTATCCAAGATAAACGATTGGTGTGACTCGTGACAGATGTCACTAAACGTCAACAAATGTGTTCGAAAGCATATAACTCGAAAAGCTAGTTTTCTTTCCTATAATTATTATATTATTAATACTGTACTAACCGAAGTGACATCCTATAAATACCTCAGTGTAATCACTTCAAATGGCCTGCGTTGGTACACCCATATTAGGTACATTGTGCGCAAGGCATTAACTAAGCTCTGGTTTCGCCGGCGAAAATTAAAGCAAACCTCCACCGACGTAAAATTAACAGCCTACGAAACGCTTGTTCTGCCTGTATTAGAGTATGCATCTGTTGTCTGTGACCCGTTTACTAAAACAACATAAATTTACTTGAATCCATTCAGAGAAAAGGCTTGCGTTTGATATACAACAAACGTCAGAGACCATACCCGGTTTCAAATTTATATGTGTGTTCCAGCTTTATATGTGTGTTCCAATATTTCGATCGAACCATACAAGCAAAAGATAATATACAATGTTCGTCGAACAGTATAAAAGTCGATCGTGAAGGCAACAACACCACAAAACTGAAAAAAAGAAAGCAAAAACAGTTTCCCCCGGATGTTTTGCACATGTCGGTCCTCTTTCTGCAGATGTGGCGTTTAAAAATGAGATTATTGTCCGCAAACCTTGAACAAGGTAACAAGCTTCACTCAAGTTGCTGTGAAGAGGCAGACGCTTGGGGGATAGGGAGGAGTTTCGGGCCTTCCCATCTCGGTCGTCTTTCTCTTATGGGCAATGGCGGCGTCTCCCCATGTGGACTGTACACTCCTTACAACTATGCAGTTTTGCGAGAGTGTGTCGCGCGTCCTCCTGACTAAAAAAAAAAAAAAACATAACAAAAACAGTTTTTCGCAATGAAATATTTCGATCGAGCCATACATGCAAAAAATAATATGAAAGATTCGTCACACGGTATAAAATCCTTTCGTGAAGCTAACAACTAAACAAAACTGAAAAAAGCAAAAAAAGAAAAAAACTTTGCCCAGGATGTTTTGCACATTTCAGTTCTTTTTGTGCACATGTGGGTTTTGAAAATGTGGGTATTGTCGGCAAACCTTGAACTAGCTAACAAGCTTCGATGTACACGAATGACAATGACACTCCCCCCCCCTCCCCCTCAATTCCCCTTCTCATCGTGTGTACCGTTTTCGCCCTATATATACCCAGATCGCTCATGCCTTTGGTACATCCTTGCTCGGAAAGCTTGCACTAAAGATGCACTCAATTCGTGCTTCTCTCCTGTTAATCCCTTTTCGCCTGATTACAAGAAGAGTCAGGAGAATACAATTAAAAAGGTGAGTCCGGCGATCACTGCACAATGGTGCATATAACGTTTTTGTTTGTAATTGTCCAAAAAAATCTCAGAAATATTTCTGCTATTGTTTCCTACGCGATCATGATAAGCTAAAATATAGATATTCCTAATACATTCTACATATTAACTAATGTACCCATGAACCAGTAGATTATCGGCTAACAAAGAAAATAAAAATACATTGATGGAAATTATAACTTTCGATTTCGGACCAAATGTTAAATAACCAAGGAACAATAATAAGCGGAACCAAATGTTAAATAACTCCTAATGGCAGGTCAAAAGGGTCGTTGGATCAAATAGATCGTGTGGATACCAGTTTAGTAGCAAAAATAAAAATACCGCACTTATACCTGAAAATAATTACTCTCAGCCGCTGTGGCCACGTAATCTTTTCGCGGATTTGTACGATATCCGCTACAATTAACGATATTACTTGAAATCGCTTACATTTGGACCTCAGTTGTCAATATCATCATAACTACAGCAAGCTGAATGTTTTTCACTATTTTGTGCGCAGTTTCGTGTGCGAGTTTCAAGAATGATAATGTGTTTTTGACCCATTAAATACGGCGCAAGCCCTTGTTTAACACGTTTCTCAAAAAAAGGAAGAAAAGCTCGTTCCTCGTTCCTTCTGATTTTTGGTACACGTTCCCGTTACAGTTTAGACAGTGGAATGTATCGCTATATTTGTATTTTGATGATTACCAATTTAAATTAAATCAAACATAGTTTTTTTTATCTATCCATACGAATTCGAATGTCGTAATGGAAGAACACCACCAGAAGAAAAAAAACATAAACAAGGTTTCATTTGTGGATATCTTTGCCTTTATAAATCTCATTTTTAAGCCGTATTAATTTCCGTGGTGAGCGATTCAGACAAGCCAAGTGTACTGTTTCCCCACATTGCAAGAGAGATATTCAAGAAACTCCGACGATCCAGTCTAACAAAGTCCCTTGTTCGAACTTAACAACAGTTGCTTCTTGATGTTTCTGTCCGCAAGACGAGCAAGTGAAGAAGTAGGTTGGGCTATTAAATTTTCAATCTTGAAAACTTCGAGTCCTTTGGGAAGGTTAGATTCGTTGTTCATTTTAAACTTGTGAACAAGTAGAGAAGGAAAGAATTTTAATTTTTGTCTATCTTTTAAGTAAATAATGTTCGGTATACAACGGTGCATTCGATGTTTGGCAACCTGTTATTCTCTAGTAACTGCAGGTCTTTTTGTGGAAGTTCAGTGATGGCTGTGGTCGGCCTTAGAATTCTGGTGTGTGAGGATTCGTGGAAGCAAAGAAAGTACCTGAGTTAGAAAGGTCCCTTTTTTGTGCCTTTTCCTTCTAAGAATCTTGATTATTTGTACCGCAGTCTTTGGCACTGAAAATAAGGTACCAAAGCCGACTAGCTCTCCTGCACCCAACTTTTACGAAGCGAGAACTCCACAAAATAAACCCTAAGATAAGTAACATAAGCGTTAACGTGACCCTGCTCTTTTTAATTATATTGTATTTATACTTTCTAAAACTTCTCTTTTAGAAATAAATTCAAATGACCCGACTGGACGAAAAAAAAATCGCCGTTCCTTTTTCCGTTTCAGTAAAAATGTAACGAGATCCCGTTAAAGTTTCATCGATGCAAAATGGAACGGCGGTGTTCCGTCGTTCCTTCGAAAAGGAGCGCGTTCTAGGAACGCTGTTCCGTACAACACTGGTGCAAACCAAACCGGTTTGTGGGTTGGGTTTACGCAAACAGCAATGCCTTTCAGATTTCAGCTACCAATTTGAGGGAGGCAAACCTAGCATTTAGTTTGAATTGATTGGGGAACTTGCCGAGCTAGCCGCATAAGGGAGCTGACCGCGTGATTTTTCTCGCTCCCCCGTCACACGTCGCAAAAGTAGACAGTAGCTTTGGAACGCATGCAGAGTCGCAACAATCTGCATACTGACAACGCCTGGTAAATCGCCACGAGACGTGGCCGCCGAAATGAGAAATGTGGTGCGGCAAGCAACGGATGAGAGGAGAGCCAGGTGACTGGTGCCCCGCTGCGGCGAGACGCCAGAACGCAGCGTCTTGTCGCTGCCGCGAGACTCTGCGGCGAGCCGCGAGGACCAGAAAGTGTGTTTCGGTCCCTCGCCGCTGCAATAGCTGTGCGCTGGCGTCCAAATTTAACAGAAACGGCTCTTTGATGCTCTGTGCTACCAGATCCTCGCGGTCCGAGTCTGTGAACGGTCACTCTATGGATCTGTCGTCGAACTGCCAGGCTTTGTGAGTATAGAGGACACTATGGTAGAGTGAAATTTAAGCCGTCGAAGAGGCGACGTGGTGGGAAGGAGGAATGCAGTCCTCTTTCCCATCTAATCGCCTGTTTGACAGGGTGAAAAGGACAGCCGCATGCCTCCTTTCCACCTCGTCGAGATGTGCACGTGTTAGTTTTTGGAAATACTCAATTCTGTGAAGCGCCAGTGTATGTCTGAAAGACGAGTCAAGAAAAACCAAATACTGTAAACGACTTAATTTTCGCGGGCTCAACTTTTCGCGAATAGGGCCAAGGCTGAAAATTTGAAATTATTCGCGGGTTCTGATTTTCGCGAATCGAGTGTAGCTTCCATAGCGTTCACATATTGCCCGCATTGTTCTCGGGACGTATTTTTCGCGAATCGTAGGCGAATTACGAAATTCGCGAAAATTAGGTCCTCGCAAAAGTTTAGTCGTTTACAGTACTTGACAATATGTTTTTTTTTAATCTATCACGTGAGCGAGATACACGGCTCGTTTATATATCTCTGCAGTACCTCCGTACTGACTTTGATAAATAATTCTAACTAAAGCAGTAGCATGTATATGCAACTCTGCCGCACGCCGCGTCACAAATTTTACAATTGTTCTTGTTGGTCTATCACGTTACTTTGTAAAGTAACTGGAAGTAATGCAATGCTGCTGACGTAAATCTTTGAGTACGAAATAGAACGGTGTTTGCTTTCATCCGGTGGGGTAGGTCCGCCAATCCCTCGTGGCAAATCTTTGTTGACTTTCGATTTGGATTCCGATCAATGAGCGAAATAGGACAGAATGCATATTCATTTTGCACGAACCTGATGAACCTGCCACATCTTTCGATCTAGTATATACTGGGTGTATCAAGAAGTGGCCAGGCTCTTTAAATCGACCGCGAAATTCGGTTTCTTAACGTATCGCTCTACGATTTTGTGCAGCGTTGCCCACAAATGGTGCATTTTTTTGGTAAAATTTCCAAAGGGCGAACTGACCTGAGGAAAAATAAAGAAAGAAAAAGGCTTAGCTCCTATGGAAACGCAGCGAAGCCACCGGTCTTCAAACAATACGGCGCCGTTTCGCGCGGGAGACGAGAGATGGCGCAAGCGGTCGCGATGCCAACTGCGCCAACGAACGATTATACGGAGCCGAAAGCCGGCATCTTTAGCAGACGATCTTTTCGACTTAAAAGCGGCGCGAGCTTTTTGATATCAGTTTCCAATGCATCATTTTATCAACCTTATTGATGAAACATATTGAATGGACGCATAATCGATTAGAAAAATGTTTTGTCGGGATATTTTGACTGTTTTTTTTTTTTGGGGGGGGGGGTACCGATGTCGTCTGCTTTGCAGTTTCTTGTTACCGCGCCTGTTTTTGTTTCTGCGGCTGTCGCCGCCTGCGGAACGCTCTCCGCTTTTGAGTCGAAATAATCGTCTGCTAAAGACACCGGCTTTCGGCGCCGTATGCTTTTTCGTTGGCGCAGTTGGCATCGCAACCGCTTGCGCCATCTCTTTTCTCCCGTGCGAAACGGCGCCTTATTGTTTGAAGATCTTTGGCTTCGCTCTTCGCTCTTCGCAAATTAAAAAAAGGAACGCACCATTTGTGGGCAACGCTGCACAAAATCGTAGCGCGATAGGTTAAGAAACCGAATTTTGCGGTCGATCTAAAGAGCCTGGCCTCTCCTTGATACACCCAGTATATCGCATATTAACCTGTTCCCACTTGTTCCAGCCGACTTCACATCTGATTATGAAAGAAAGCAAGCAAGCCGAGCCTTTGATAAAGACTTACAAAAGACCAAATAATCAATATCCGAATGTTTATTCAACAACCGTCATGGTGGTGCATGACGGGATGGGACTGGGCCAACAATGGCGCCGCGTCACCGTAAACTGCCGCGCGCTGCCGGCCTTCCGTCGTTTCAAATGACGCGCGTTAGCGGCTATAACGGCCGACATGCGCGATCAAAGGCGCCATTGTGATGAACCTTTTAAGGTTAGCTAACGATCAGTTTGACAACTTTCATCGAGAGGTATAAAATCAATGTTGAAAGGTGAGCTTAACAGCGTTGCACGTGATACCGTAAGTTATATTTGAGGGGTTTACGTTTCAAACCATCGAAGTACATCTTGCACGTTCTAGGCAGAATGGTATAATGACGCTGTGCCCTTCAATTGAAAGCACAATTCGGCTCCCCACCCCTTACTCAGCTTTGACGAACGTGTCAGTGTGTACCTCCAACGTCACTTACACGCACGTCATAGCAGACGGGGCTTCTAACACGTTCGTGTTTGGTCCTGGCTGCCAGTATTTGTTATATTTAGTCTATTTTATTGTGATACGATGTAAATATTGAAGACGTCGATTTTGTGAAACATCATCTGGTAAAATGACACAGTTCGTTTGTTAGTGATCAATTATACTAGGAAAGGAAGCAAAAAAACAGCAAGGGATGTTTTTTTGTTTTTTAGGTTGAAAGCGCGTGTCCGTTAAGGTATCACATTTCGGAACTTGATGTGAAGTGAGGAGGCTAGTGTTCCAAGACAAAATGCCGGCACGAAAGTACAAAGCAAAGCAAAAGCCATAAGATTTGCGCGTTGCTAGGGGAATTTGGGAATGTAGCGCCATCGACGTAGGCTGAGAACATTCATGTAGGGGCAACTGAAATATTGGCATACAACTTCCGTTTTCTAATTTGTTATGCTACTACTTCGGGAGCTGCGCACCGAGTGCCGGTGGTTGAAACGTTCGAAATGACAAGAAGAAAGATATCAAAAACTAAACACACTTATTGTGTAAATGTATATGTCATCTTCTAACTCAATAGGTCCGTATTTAGCTCCCTCAAACGTAAGTGCACAAAGTAAAATCTTGCTGTTCGCTCAAATTTTGCATGCAGAAGCATTATCTGCGTCAGTAAATTTTCCGACTTGTTTTCCGACATTATCGTTCTGACAAGTCTTGCTGCGCACGAGTGTGGTTAAACGTCCTTCAGATGATGTGGCCGAGGAACGGAAAGGAAATATTCTGCAGGTTCAGTAAGGCTTTTAAAAAAACGGTTCGGTTATTGGTTACACATAGAGCAAACCAGTTCAAACTGGTTCTTAAAAAAATATCCACACATCCTAGTCGTTAACAGTTAACAGAGATGGCAGTAATGATATTACTGTAATTGATTTACAGTAATTTAATTACTTTTTGGAGTAATGAGTAATATAATGAATTACTTCTCTTGGCTAGTAATTTATTAATGTTATGAATTACTTTCTCGCAGTAATTTTGAGAAATTACTCATTACTTTTAAAATTACTTTTGTCCTAAGTAAGAACATTCGTTTGCAAGCTTTAAAAAATAGAGAAAATTATTTTGCATGGTGAAAGGTTGTGAAAGAGAATCAGAGTAAACAATCGACGGCCACCTGAGCATAAAGCCTCATACGAAGAGCTGAACAGGCGCACAAAGGAGGGCTGGAATTGCGAAGGAAAAAGCTTACGTGTAGACATCGCTGGAAGGGAAAGGCTTACGAACTCAAGGCACGACAGATTCCCGGCGTCGCGTCATCACGACGATACTATACTTCGTTCACCCCTAAGCTGACAGTGCGGTGGGAGCTGCAAGCTAACCAGGATTAATCAAATACCATCCTTTAATCGCCTGACCCGTCCTTTTCTTTCGCGTGTGTATGAACGAGAGCGTGGTTACGTGGCGTACGATAAAAGGTGTGACTGCTCCAACAAACACGTAGCTTGCACTGTTCATCCCAAGCTGACACTGCGTCAGCTTAGGGATGAACGGCTCATAGGCTACCAGGCGACGGGCACATCACCAGTGAGTTAAACATAATTTAAAACCTGAGAGGACAGGACAAACAGATCCCCAGCCTTGTACTTTCGTCAAGCAAGATCAAACCGCAAGCTTCGACCATTGTGAACAACAAACGACCGTAATAAGTAGTTAATTCCAAATGCCTTGTCAAAGCCCCAGAACGTTTCGTGCTTGCAAGAAGTGCCGCTCGCGCTATGCCTCGCTGCCTTCACTTGGAAAGTTTATCCGGGAGTAATCCTACAATGAGATATCGGCCCCCGTTGGTAAAGTACACAATTTAGGAAGCTCACGCCACTCCTCAACTGGCGACACTTCTGCTTAGCAATTATCCAGGCCCTTTGTGTGACAATGCGCAAAAACTTGGACTCTTCGGGTGTTTGGTAAAAATGCTTCTTGAAAGGAGTGATCGAGAATAGGTCAACTATAATCGGCGACAACACTTATTGGCAATGCAGTGGAGGGTACAGGCACGCGTTCCCTCTCCCATTTTGAGCGCTGCATAAAGCTGTGCGTGGGCTCTCCTCCTCTCCACTGCATTTCCAAGAAACGTGATTTTGGGAGAATAGAATTAGATTGCGTCTGAAACGGAAGGGAGCCGTTTTACGTGACGCCTCCTTGTAAGAACTAGCTACCATTGCCCGACTTAACAAACTGACACGAACTACAACTTCTAAATCAGGAAGACAGAAATATATCAGCCTTTTAGTAAAAACCCTCTTTTGAATGAACAGCGAAACCGGTGAGTCGACTGCTTTTCTGAGTTACATCTGAAGAAGCTATATTCATTATGTTTAACACTTATGAAGTGTGCGCCAGCAAACCCACTGTTTAGTATGGTTCGCCTTGAGGCACATAAGGTTGTTGCGGTGCAAACAGGAATATCTGAGTTTTGGTACATATAGACCAACTCAGCTCTTTGACATCACGTCACTGCGGTGGCGCTGCGGTCGGCACTGCGCATGCGCAGCGCCTCGCTTCTCCCGGATCTGGTCCCTGCATACGCGCTGTGTGGGCAAACGAGGGCTTGTTTTGTAAACAGTGTGTTGATGTAGACGGTAAATAAAATGAGCCCGAATTACTGCATCAAAGTATTCAAAAGTAATGTCGAAGTAATTTCAAAGTAATTTCATTACTTTTAGAAAGTAATTGTAATGCAATGTCATTACCTTTAGTCTGCGGTAATTTGTGATTTAATTTAATTACATTCTTGCAGTTTTCAGGAAAATAATTACTAATGTAATTTAATTACTTTTTTAAAGTAATTTTTCCACCTCTGATCAGTTCCTGGTACATTTTTAAGGAGTGTCATTGATGCACAGTGATTGAGTGTTAGCTAAGAAACGTTCCAAGGAAGCATGGTTTACAAGCTTTAGTTTAAGCACTTTGCACCATGTGACGGTGCTTTAAATATAGCTATATTTAAACCACCTTGTTATAAAATCTCACAACTTAGTTTGTTGTTTTACCCTGATTAATATGTTTGTGTTAGCTGTACCATCGCTGTCAATATTCATTCTACTTGTGGTGTTAAATAGCTGAGCCCGCTGACACAACTTACGATATTCATATAATGTTTCGGCACGCGCTAAACATGAGAAAGTGAGAGCCCGCGACGATAGGGACAGAGTACGCGCATGACACGTATAAAAAAAGAAAACAAAAAACATTGCGGTAGTTCAAAAAGGGAACAAGTTTCCTTCATAAAATACATGTTATTTTGCGCCATTTTTGTCCAACAATTTCAAATGAAGGGTTATTTGGGCGCCGCACTTATCACGAATCAATTGAATCTGCATCGTCTCAATGCGTTCACGTTCGCTTCCGTCTCAGTTTTCGGTTTCAGAACTGTACCTGGGAATATTTTGTCGCCTACAGTATTACAATGGCGTCCTTTGTCTTTTCACCATCTGTCTGCCAAAAAAAATAAAATGTAAACAACAAAAACTTCCTTAATATACAATGATCATTATTTTTTTACACTACATTTCCAAGGGGTGAAAATCCGAGGAAAACGTCGCAGTCTAGTCCCCAGTGAGGTGTGTTTCATGCTGCAAACAATAAATATATTACACTTTTGTTCGACGAAAAGATGGAACTGGAGGGGACTAGGTTGCTGGACAAGGCCATTGGGGCTCTGTTTTACATAAGCAAAATGCATTATTAGTAATCTTTACCTATCACGGCGTTTGAATCATCGAAATCAGCCGCTTTAAGAAACATCTCCCGATTTCTTTGACCGAAGTTATAGAAATGTAGATAATGACTTCTAAACGAGAGCACTCCACAGTGAATAATATCCTGCTAGAACGTAATACGTAAACGTTTTCTGACGTACGTATTTTTTCCACCTTGCCGGTCTGGCCGCCGGCATTTCTCGACGCAGTATAGATCTGTGTGGTCTCTTTTTACGTGTGCATTCACGTCCAAGACCCCTATGCTATATTTCAACTGGCAGCATTTATCTTGGTAGTGTATTCTTTTCCGGAGGTGGATTATCATAGAGTTAATAAAGGATTCAACGTAAAACGTGTCCTTTGACTTCACATAATCTTCAGCTTTCGTATACATGGTTGTTGACTTCAGAACATTTCAAGGAGCTCGAACACAGCGGGATCCTTGATCAGCACAGTTGTTTGCACATGTCTCTTTCTTTTGAGGGGCTAATCAGAGGAGCACTTTTGATGTTCTCCACTAAAGTGGTTGAAGCAAATGATCAGTGTATCTCGAAGTTTTGATGCAGAGCCCTTGCAAGTGACCATAGCATAGTAAGCGTGATTTCGGAACCGCCCCACTCGAACCTGAGAGTTTTACATGCCAAGTTTTTACCTTCGTTCTTCTTAGAACCCGATGATACAGCTAAATGTCCTTTTGAAGCCCTTTGCAGCCTTACGTGGATCGTTGGAATTTGATGTAGGACTTCCTTCTTTGATTATCTTATTCACAATTGTGTTGCAATTATGGGCGTGGTCACAACACTGATGTTGCTGCAATCAAGATATTCGTACAACTTCTTGTTCCATGTGCTCAGGTTTTTTTTTCTTTTTAGGAGAGGTAATTTATTTTGGCTTAGAAGAACAATTTTTACAACTCTGTGGGTCTTTTGTCTAAGCGCCCAAGAACCCGTGTGGTATGAGCTCTTGTGGAATTGCCTTTGAGTTATCTCGTTGAGCGTTTGAGGGCGTTTCGAACTTCAGTATTTACATAGCTGCTTCTATCTTTATTATAACTAAGTTCACGGTTCGCGCCGAACATTGTAATTTACTAAACTTGTGAACGTTTTGAACTGCGCTGCCAATCTTTCGAAGCACGGATATGTTGTTTAAAGAGAACAAAAGAAACACTGTATTTTAAGGTACGTCGGAAGTATCCGGAACCCAAAGTCTAAAGATCCATCGGACGTACCCGGATGCCAGAGTCTAAAGATACGTCGGACGAACCTGAAAATACATAAAACGTCGTGTGCCATTTCTTTTTCTGGCACTCGAAGTTTCGTTTCGTGAGTTTCGAGAGCAATGTTCAGAGTACGAAACTCACGAAATATGAATCGTCGCGTGCCGTTTCCGGCCGTTTCCTTCACTAGCCGCGTTTACATGATTGCGACTTCAGCGCATCGACTCCAATAATCCTCCGAATCATAGGCGTAGACTTCGGGGGGGGGGTGGCATCGGGGCTCATATCCCCCTGGTCAGATCCAGGAAGGGCAGAGCCCCCCCCTCCCGGGCCCGGGCCATGATCCTTACCGAGACGCTGTTTACGTGCCATGTAACGAGCTTCTACTAGGGGTATGTAAACAAAATAACGCCTACGTTGCCACTATTGACAAAGTACATGGGAAATGGAATCCTAGCGTGCTTTCGTTGGCTTCAATCTCCAGTTCTGGCAAAAAGGTAACGCGCAGCGCACCCCCCCCCCCCCCTCGGAGAACTTCTCAGCCTGCCCCCCCCCCCCCCCCGCCCCTGGGAAAATGGAAAGTCTACGCCGCTGCTCCGAATGAAGACGTCGCGGAAACGTTTACATGAATGCGCAGCGAGCTCTACGTGAAGGTGGCGCCACGCCGTGTTAATGCTCAAAGTTAAAGCTGCGTTTCCCGCGGCAGCCCCACTACGTTTTCTAGTGCACCGCACGTGAAAACATTTCGACGTTTCCGGCGAGCATAGTGATAGTTCCTGCTGTCTTCCTTGTTATGTAAGAAGTTACGAGACAGATGAAACATCAGAACACAAGCGTTTGGGGCTCCGGGCCTGGCCGCCGGGACACTCTGGACCATAGACGTCGTGTGCGGCAAACCCTGGCGAGCGAGATCGTTTGCGAACGCTCTGAGGAATGAGGACACCAACCCGCTTCTCCTCGCCGAACCTCGCCGATCGCGACCGGACCAACTAGACCCCGAGGCCGAAAGGCTCCGGCGCAGCCAGGAACGGCCCTGAGGAGGTAGCTGCTCGTTCTGCGCTACCATGCAGTGCTCTGAGCTCTCGGCGTCGTTCGTGCTTGCGCCGAAGCCTTTAAGGGCTACCTTGGACGCGCAAGTGGTATTTCGCAAGGCATGAACGGCCCGCCCTAACCGAGCAGCTGAGCTATATACCGCTTACTTATGATGGCAATAAAAGCTCGCTTTTCTTCTTGGGAGAAAACTGCGGGCGACCACACGGGACCGCTCTCTCCGCCGCTGACGGGGTTGGCCACCGCCATGTCCTCAGCTGTTCACTCGCTCCTGTAGCGAGCGCCTTCTCATCATCCTCGACGTTCCAAAATGCGATGCGACCTTTGTTTACATGGGCTGAATGAATGCGCGTTCGTCTCAATCCACCTCTCTATTGACTTGAATGCGATGCGTTTCCTTATCGAGTTATGCCGTTTACATGACCGCATTTAATGCGACAACTGAATTCGATGCGACTAAGTTTCCTTCGTGTAAACGCGGCTACTGGCGGTCGAAGTTTCGTACAGACGTGTAAAGCGTGCACTGTCTGAAAAAGGGTCGGTGGTTCACGGCCCGTGCCTGCCAATTTTTACGCTTGTATGATGCGTTCCTTTACATGCACTTGCTGACGTGAAAAATTACGACAAAGAACGAGCACTGCCGAGCAGCTTTCGGTTTTTCCCCATTAATGACAAATGTAAAACCGCTGCTCTACTAATTCTACAAACTGGAAACGAGTCAGCTCAGCTTCCAGTGCATTGTACCACCAGCAAGGAGGACTGGTTTGACGTCACGTGCATAGCCATATATACCAGACTAGATAACCCTATTTTAAGTCTGCGACATGTAGATTAATATTTTTCCCCAGGAGTATTGGTCACACGTGCCAAGCACATTCACCCTTTTTGTGATCGTAACACTTTTTGTTGCGAGCGATGATGATGGCTTGCGGCTGCTCACACTGGATTGGAATGTATTGATTGTTTGAACTTTTTTGTTTTATCCTAGTCGTAAGTGCAAGTACGAGAAAGCGCGACTCGCGAGCGTAGAGTGGGTGCGTCCGACAGACCGGTGGCCATTTACCGACTAAGTCCGACGTATCTTTAGACTCCGGGATTTGGATACGTCCGACGTATATTTAGACTCCATGTTCCGGGTACGTCCGACGTATCTTGAGGCTCGGGGATCGGGATACGTCCCACGTATTTTTACACATCGAAAAAAAAAATCAGCGACCCGGAGAGACTAAACAAAGCATGCTGGTGTATATGTCGAGAACCAGTGAGTGCTTCGTGCACTTGAAATGCAGGCGCGATGTTAAACCCTATGGTGTCGCTTTTTTAACAAAATACTGGATCTTGAACACTACGTACTGTGCTCTTCTGCATTTTTTAAAAAATTCAGTTTTTTGTTTTGTTAACCCTAAGACGACTTGAAGGCGAAAGCACGAGCGCCGATGCATCAATGACGGAAACATGATCTACGGATGTAGCGGTACCCCTCCGCCACGGTGGAGGGCTGCCGCGTCGGGCTACTGAACGAAAGGTCGCTGGTTCGACGGCAGCCGGGGTACAAGACCAGAAAGTGGTTTCGGAGGATTAATGGAATTCGCAGATGTCACGTAAACGTTTTGGTACCTTTCGTGTCGCCGGTTCTCGTACCTCTTGTGTCGTCGACGTGTTTTCGCCCAAGAACCGATCGATGAGACGTATAAGGCTTTTGCATAATAAGTTCGCAAAATGCAGCTTGGCCGCAGACACATTGCGCATTCTCAATCGCCGGGTCTAAGGTCGTCGTACGTGACTTCTCTTCGCCCTGCAGCGCCTTGCAGCCGCAGTCTTGGGCCCTGGAGCCCGATCTCTCCTTGGGGTCACGCGCCTGGATAATTCGTCGGAACGTCTGGTTATTAGACTTCGTACGGTGCCGCGTGGTTGGCCGGTTTTCGCATGCTTTATTAGGCTTTCAAAAACGATCATCTGTGCATAATCTCAACCGAAGACAGCTCCAGCTGCAAACGTATTTTCGCCCATGCTGAAGACAGCTGCAGCTGCATACCTATGTTGTTTGTTTTTCCGTTACGTCTCACAAGCGTTTTTTCACGTGTAGTTCTGAAGATTTGTTATATTGCTGTTGTCCCACGTGCATAAAAAGTTATTTAATATTGAATGCCAAAGTGTCCCACTTAGCTTGAAGTTATCACATGATTGAAGACGAATCCTAAATTAAACCATATTACGAAGTCATCCCAGTGCTTTGATGTGGCGTAATAACGCTTGAATAAAATATGTATAAAATAAACAGCATATTCATATTCTAAAACCATGTAAATATTAAAAAACACTATTTTAATTTTTGGGTTTAAAAACATGCTGTTTGTGTAAGGCTTCTCAAATTATGAGGAGCTGGAGACAAGCAGCCTCCTGCGTAAAGTCCTTATTTCTAACTCTTTCTGTTCGCGTTCCGCCTATGGGAAATCATGCACGAAGGGCCTCTGCACGCAAGTCGTATCGCAGCGCCGACGTGTTATTCCGCAGCAAAAAGGCCGTCTGCTTTCATTGCCGTCACTATGGCAACGAACGCAGAATGAATGGAAGCACGGACGGTACTGCCGCTTAACGCCGTCTGCTAGCTAAACTTTAATTGTTTTGTAATGAGGAGTCGCAGACTGTCGCCGCGAAGGTGTGCGGGAGGCGGGGGGGGGGGGGCTAACACACTTTTCCTAGTGATACACGTGCCGTGAGAAAAGGTTAATCGGCGTTCGTTGTCATGGTGACCGCTATGAAAGCAGATGGTATTTATGCTGCGGAAGAACACTGAGGCGCAGCGATACGGGGTGCGTGTTGAGACGCTTCACGCATGCTTATCAATGGGCGCAACGCAAACAAAACGAGTTCGATATAGGGACTTCATGCATATGGCTTGTTTTCTCCATCGCCTCATAATTTGAGGACCCTTACACAAAAGCGTGTTTTATTGGCCATCCAGAGTTGTTTTTTTTGTTGTTTTTGTAACATGGGTCTAATGTATAAAGCTGCCAAATAAACTAGCCTACAAGCACTTTTTACAACTTGCCTCGTTGAGAAGCATACTCTTCTACTACTAGTGTTAGAGCATATTATACGAAGCGTTTTCGAAGTGCCTGTGCGAGCACTTGATACTAGTATTACCTTATACATGCACATTTTGATAAAATAGCGCGTTATAAAGTTTAAGCGAGACCCAGAACAGTACTCGGGTTTGGTGATGAAGGTTCGTGCCTCCACTTCAATGCATGCTTTGAAGCTCGGGCCAGAAGTGCAATCAAACACATAAAAGCAATGTGCTCAATCTCGCTAATGATTTTAGTAATTTGTTTTTTCGCTCTTATAATAAAATCCGACATTTAGTCTTCAGCCTTGGCGCCTGAAACACATCGTTATTGATGTGTTTCACGTTGAACTGACCGGTCGTTCTCTGGCTAATGTGTTCAATTATTTTGTTCTATCAATTTAGGAGGGAACCGAAGCATTGAGCGATGCTTGTTCTTTTATCCATCGAAACGTAGATGAAACGATCTATTTAATCCCGGTAACTGAAGAAGAGGTGGCCTCAGTATACCGAAGCGTCAACATTAGTCATAGCTGCGACGGGGATGGTATACAGATACGTCCAGTTCTGCACCTTCTAGACATTATCAGTCGCTACCTTGCATGTACTTTTAATCTTTGTTTAGAAACCGCCACATTCCCTCTAAAAAACGCAGATAGCTAAGGTAGTTGTACTTTATAAGAAAGGAGATAGAAATTATATAAACAACTACAGGCCTGTGTCACTTTTCCCAGTGTTCTCGAAATGTTTAGAAAATATAATACACAGTCGTCTTACTCTTTTTATAGAAAAGCATAACATCATTACAAAATCCCTGTTCGGGTTTAGAGAGAAACTTTCTACGGAACTAGCTTTACTTGACCAGAAAATATATATTTTACGCAACATAGAAGACAGGAATGCAGTCCTAGGCATTTTCATAGACTTTACAAAAGCATTTGATCATATTAACCACGAGCTACTCATTCGAAAACTTGAAATTTATAGTATCAGAGCAGATGCAACACTCGTCATTAAATCATACTTAGAAAGTCGCCAACAGTTGGTTAATGCTGCCGGTCACTTTTCCGATACAAAATCATTTAAATCCGGAGTACCTCACGGCAGTATACTGGGGGCACTACTCTTGAATATATACATCAATGATATCGTTAACATAGCAGAAAACGTAAAGTTTATTACTTACTAAGATTACAACAGCCTCTTTTTTCAATTAAGAATTGCAATGAAAATTCTTGTGTTGCTAATAAAACGGTAAAAAGTCTAGAAACCTGGGCTAGTTCGAATAATATTATCATAGATAAGAAAAAAAAATAAGGCGGCCTTTTTTAACCTCAGAAATAGGAATATTATCCTGACAAACGAGGTATTTTCTTAGACTCCTCTCCAGTCGAAATTTTAAACATATTTAATATTTTGGAGGTAATTTTCTCAAAGCAACTTGTCTTGAACCGAACATGTGTATTGTTTAATTTCTAAACTTGCCAGTATAATTGGTGTCTTATTAAGACATCGTCATGTTCTTCCTCTTGGAGTTAAGCTGATTTTATATAACTCAATATTTTTATCTCACCTTAACTACTGTCATCTAGTCTGGGGTACCACCACAAAAACTAATCTGCAAAAACTATTTTTACTCCCGAAAAGAGTGCTAAGGATGATACGCAACCTGCCATATAAATTTCATACTAACGAAATTTTTGTTGAGCTGGCTGTTCTGGATGTATTTTAATACTATAATATTAGACTGTGTATAAAATATGAACAGAAATATCGATATATAAATAGCTTTCTGATAGGCTTAGCATCCTTTAGAAATAAACCAAAAACATTTTACAATCGCCATTTCAATTTCTGGGTAGAAAATGCACCTCGTGCTGACTATGGTTTACAGATGATTAAAAAACACTGCAAACGTTTCTGAACAAAATGTTCCGGTCTAATTTCGATATAGATTCCTGTAGCATGTGTGATATTAGCATATATTTTTTCTATCAAAGTAATTACGTGATTACACTGATTCCCTCGTAGGTGCTCTTTGTTTGCTTTTTGCTTTTATTGTTTTTTTGCTGTATATCATTTCTGGTGTACCTGTGTGGGGGCTGAGGACCAGTTAAGCTGCTTAGACAGCTTTTTCCTGAGCTCCCACCATATTTATGTGGTAAATAAAAAAACTATTATTATTATCGGGTATTGTTATTGGAGCGAACAAAAAAGAAACCGTGAAAACTTCCTATTGAGAGATCTTGAGTAAACTGCTATCCCGGGCCCAATCCCTCTTGGGGAGCGCGCTGCAAAAATCATGCGTCGAAGGGGCAAAGCGAGCTCCAAATTTCAGTATCGTTCCAAGAAAATATAATTTGCCAGAAAAACTCTCAGCGTTCCCAATTATCTTTTTTTTTAATCTGAGCCCATGGGCAGTCTGATTGGCCTTCCGTTTTTTTCCGTACAGCTGCGATTGTGTGCGCTGCCAGACTGTACATAGAAATAAGCAGAAAATATTTACTTTTATTTGTACGGTCCCAATAGCACTCCAAGGAACGCTTCGCTACCACAAACACAACTACTATAGATTGTGCTTGAATGGTTGGTTGGGTAGACAGAGGCAACCTTAAAAACCTCACAGACCACCGTCCGTGGCTTTCGGTTTGGATACTCTGCTTTCCAAGGAGAAAGCGAGTTTGCTTAGGGAAATTGGGTCTGCTTCGAGGATTATCCCCGCATAACGGCTTTCGCTGCCCGCATAGACAAATGAGGGGGAAAAAGGGGCGTCGCGAGCCCCCGATACCAATCCTGAGAAATGTTTCTCGTTTAATAAACTTTTTTTTTTTTACGAATTCTGATCACATTGTGTTTTCATAGAGAAAACTTTCGGTACTAGGGGCTCGCGCAGATAATTGGAACGGTACTTCGGACCTCTTCCTGCTGTGCTAGAGAAGATTGCATTGAAGTTAAGCTTCGATGCAATCTTCTTAAGATGCATCGAAGTTTAACGTCAAAGTCGTGTTGTCTGCACCGGACAAACTACAGAAGTTGTGTCCGAAAATTAACAACAAGCAGCAGCAACAGGGTGTTTGCGGAGTTCAATATCAACAAAGATACGTCGAATGCCAATGTGCAGTCGTATACGAAATGCCGTTTAATTGTGGGAAAGTGTATGTGGGTCAGACAGGAAGGTGTGTCAATGATCATCTAAGAGAACATGCCGTGTCACTAAAGTCGTCGCCAGCAGACCACTTTGCCATACATGTCAAGGACTGCCAGTGCTCCGCCTTGTTCAGGAGAACAAAAATCCTGAAACGTTTCGGGGAACGACGAACTCGCGAGCTCTACGAGGCACAGGTTATTCTGTCCACTGGGGATGCCTGCGTAAGAGCGCCGTCCGTGGCCTTGTCACCAAAATAACTTTATTTTTTTAATCCGCGATATTTAACGATCCTTAGCATCTGTGAATATTTTAAATGTAAACTTCCTCTTTCTTTTTTATACCGGAGTTTCTACGCACGTCGTCCCAGGACTATATCGTTTTCAACAAGTCATTTAAGCGAGCAGCTTAAAGCTTAGTATTCTTAGCAATTCATTTTCAGGCAACTCAAGCTATAGCTTATGTTTTTTGCGGGTTTTCATCATGCATGTTTTCAAAGCATTCTTGGGGTCTTTTTTTCTTTCTCATTTTCATTAAACGTCAGTTGTTAGTTCAGCGCTCTATCCTCTCTCCCTCGTCTATCCTTCCTTGTCGTATTTGCGCTGTTAATTCAACATAATGATCACACTTCTAGATAAATATTTGGCACCAAAGGCAGTTTACGTGTACAGTACAAAATAAGTCACATGCCCTAACTATAATAAAAATACATTTAGTAGCAACTATTAGAAAATTAGTAAGTTCACGTCTACGGTTCTTCGTAGACTTGGAGTCCGCCTGAGAGCAGACTAGGTGGAGAAACTGATTTCTAGTGGTTTTCAAATATTTTATATTTCAGTTTGTAACACTCAAATGTGCATAATCTAAATTGGAATTATTGCGCAGAAAGTATTTCCCTTGAGGCGCTCAATAAATTTAACGCCAGTAAAAAAATATGGAGAGAAAACATTTCAGAGCAGTTCTTGCGAGTTTTCAGGACCTCCTGATAAATTAATTTCTTGCTCCAAAGTGTTTTGGGACAACACTTAGGTATATCATTATCTAAACATTGAGATAAGGAGAGTATAATATTTCTTAAGCAGCTCGCATGCATACTTTCGCTCCTTGTAATATGACGTACATATCCAGCAAACAAAGTGCAGTACGAGATTAGTGTGTAGCTGCGCTACTAAAATAAACAAATGTATCGAAAATGGTCCTGCGATTGTGTTGCTACGTGAAACGCTTTTGGTTTAGCGCTAGTAACATCCAGGCAATTATTCTCAAGCTGCACCTCTATGCTTGTCCACTCCTCTCTATCCTATTGATTCATTGACCCACTTACTTTCCCCTCCGGGTCAACCTGTGTCCACATAGTATGGGCAGTGACGGGTAGCGGGTAAATTGAATTTATGTGGAGGCCTCGTGACGCCAATTTGCCTGCTACATCTAGCAAGTAAACTAAATTTGCATATAGCTCACGTGACATCATGTTACGTGATGTCTACTCTCCGCTAAATTGAGCGGGAAATCTGAATTTCTTCATAAGTCCGGCAACATGGTCAGGTGACATACTTTTTCCGAATAACTTAGCGGGAAAACGTAATTTCTGTCGGGGTCGCTTGAAGTCAATTTGCCCACTAAATCTAGCGGGCAAACTGAATTTGGGCATAAGTCACGCAGGTGATGATAATAGTTCGTCTAAATATAGCGGGGACCCTGAATATTTTGTATAGGTCACGTGACATGAGGCCATGTGACGCCATTTTCACCGCTAAAATTAGTGAGAAATTCGACACTAGCTTTGCGAGGCTTCTTTCACCTGAAAACCCAGCCTATAAACGTTGCTTGTCAAAAGTAGCTGGAGTAACCCGAAATCAAGACCGCATAACATACGTGACTTTGGGTGCACTACTCTAACAGAAGATATTTTTGTCTGCATGGGGACACAGGGACCTCTCCAAACTGAGCTACTTCCACATGCCCGGGAAGGAGCCGCTTCTGACCTGGACTGTGGGAGACGTGATTGACAGAGCGACCAACTTATTCGGGGACAGCACAGCGGCCGTATACACTCACCAGAACATCAGCAAGACATACACGGAATACAAGAAAGACGTAAGTGTATACTCAAATCATTAATTTAATGCGATAATCACTTTTGTCATTTCAACATTCAGTACGGAACGCTTGACAGGGAAACAAAAGATTCGCAATATTGCTCTTAATGATAACTTTCCCCCTCTTATTCAGACGAATCTTAAGTACGTCGGGGAGATGTTACAAGCACTGTAATTTACTTTATAAAAATAATCTTAAAGCATACTTTTGTCATTGGCGACCAGATTCAAAGTTATCTTGTGCAATTAGTCGACGAAATAAAAGATGCCGCACTGGATTTTCCAGGAAACCGCTATTCCCTATAAAACAGGAGCAGATAATGAGTTATTTTGGCTTTCTCTTCAAAACTGGACAAAGTGAAATCACACTACGTATCACGGACGGGATGGTTAGTTCATCGTGTGACTCCACCCATTATCTTCCTGCTCCGCTTATTCTAAAGAGTGGCAAAAATTTGTTTTCGTTTTCTCTGCTTTGGTATTTGATGAAACCAGTGGGAGTACATTCACGTTCAGAAGAGCTAAACTCAGTTGCCGATGATGTACATTTTTTTTATTATAGAATGCAGTGCTGTATTTTATGTTAGTATTTATGCTTCATAGCTCTTTTGGTGCGTGTTTTGAAAAAGGGATTCCTTTTACGTGTGGTTGAGTGTACTCCCTGCCTAATGGCACTAAATAAATTTGTGATTTTAAATAGAAATTAAATACACATACTAGCATACATTCAAGTGAGCATCGTCGTTTTATACCACAGTCATTAATGGAAACAATTAAAAAATATGTTTGTTCAGACCGTGTCGGTTTTTTCGCCATAGGTAGACCTACTAGCTGCAAGCCTGGTGTCCCTCCAACTTCCGGTGGGTTCCAGGGTCGCCATTGTGGCTCCAAAGGTTTACGAAGTAGCACAGCTACTGTTTGCCGCCTCTAAGGCGGGACTTGTTATGGTAAGTACGCTTCACTTCTTTCGCTGCTCATGCGAAGTGCGCACACAACGTGCTCAGCAGTCAATCTTGGCTCCCGCCTGTTGCGTTATCCAGGTGGGCATCAACTCGTTCTGCACGCTTTCTGAACTCGAGTATTGCTTGAATAAGGTGAGTCATCTCGAGCTCATAGACATTTTTCTTATTTTTAGACACGTCTACAACGGCTACCTTTAACGGCGAAAAAAGGTAGTCGCGAGCCACCATCGTGAAAGTGATATGAAAAAAAGGAATGACGTTTACAAATCCCTATAATGCGGAATCGGAGCGCAGCTATTGAGGAGGAGAAGGGAGAATACGGAGGAGAGGGTGTGCCCCTCCCCCTCGCTTTCCTCCCCTCTCCTCATCCTGTCCCCCTCTCTCCTCCTCCTTTCCTCGTCCTCCTTTTCCCTTCTGTCTCTCCTCATCTCTCCATTTTCTCCTCCTCCTCCCTTCCTCCTTCTCCTTCTGCTTCGCAGCGCACGCGTTGAATACATTTTTAAACGAGCGATAGCGCTTCAACAGGATCTATTGAATGACGTTGAGCTACGCAAGCTGTGAATCGGTCATTCAACGGTGCTTTGATACTTTTGCTCTTGAATCGCTTTGTGGAACTATAATCATTTATACATCTAACCTCAAACGAGCGTCCAGCGAGCGTTATCTTAAACCAGATGGGTGAGGGCGTCATTCATCCCCCACTCTCAATCCCCGCCATGTAGGGTATTGGCGAATTGGACAGCGGTAGAAGTGTAACTGAATCTACTTCGCGCTTTTTACTGTAATTGAATTAGTGCTTTATGAGCTTGTTGGAAATTCGCAAGTTATGCTTTGACTGCATGCTCTTGAGATCCAATGACAACTTCAATTAACCACAAACCAGTCAGTTGAAATTATGCATTCCTATAAAATAAATAATTTAAATACCCTTTTGTTCCAGAGAAAGTTTGACCAAAGGTACATATACCAGTTATCGTTGATCGGCATTTCTGGCATTCAAGCACTTGTTATGGTGACATTTTCGACTCTCGTATGGCTATAACGGAAAGCGGCATGCTCATTGAATATCAGCAGACTTTCAAAAGAGTTTGGATCATGTGCAGGTACTTCCCACGATGCGGTGAAGGCTCGAACTACTGTTGGCGTCCGGAAGAGGAGTTGCGCTGCCTCTCCTGACTCCTCCGCGACTAATCTGAGTCGAGGAGGATGCATGAGAGAGGTAGAACAGCTCCCCTTGCGGACGCCAATAGTACTGTGAGATTTGGCGCTTGGCGTCGTCCTGATGTTAAAAACAAGCTATTACTTTCAGGCAGAGTGTGCAGCTGTGATCCTTGGAGAAGAATTTAGCCCTGTTAGTTTCTACGATATGTTGCTACGAATTGCACCGGAACTAGAGAAGTCGGCGCCGGGAGAGTTGAAGAGCCAAAGGTGACGATTCAGATATTTCGTTTCATTAGGCCGCGGAATTTCGTAGCTCGATATCTTCAAAGTGCCGTAACTTTCAGTGCATTCTTTCAGGCTACCGTTCTTAAAGCACGTCATAACCACAGGCGACACCCGGAAGCCGTAAGTAACCTAAAGTCCCAGATTTGAGTGCCAGCTACGGATTGCTTTTGTGGGTGACAGGCTGTGCATTTTGTTTCTGTCGGTTGTGATTTACATAAGTGGCTTTATTTATGCTCATCCCTCTCTAGACAAACTCCTCAAAGCTGAATAGTTTATTTCTAATAAAACACTAAAGTCTCCACACAGGACAAAGAAATCTTAATATGTGTTCGATTTAATTCTCTTTGTATTCAAGTGTCCCAGTGTGATATTTTAAACGTACATATGGCAGCGCGTTTTCTCAAATATAACAGAAAGGACTGACTGCGTTGTCGGGTTACTTTATAACAGTTTATGTGAATAGGACTCGCCCATCTTATATTCCGTATGAGGAAATATGAAGAATACGAATCCGCTGATGATGTTTGTCCTAGCTGAATATTCGTAGGGTTCCCGCGCCATAAAAACATTTAACGTGGAACAACCGTCATTAATATATATATAAAGGAACTTATTCCGCCCGTAGTCCATCCTGAAACATCATCTACAGCAGATTACGTCTAAATCACAAACGCTTTCACTAATTTGAATGGCTTAATTAGAAATACAAGACAAATTTTCAGGCTAGCAAATTGAAAATAGGAGAAAAGAAAACATAATGTGCGAACAAGAAGATGATTTCCAGAGAGCCATCACCGTCACATAAAACACAAAATGAAGCATCGAATTTTAAATTCACCGCCTAGGTTGTTTTCATTTTTAGTAAACATTTAGCGAGCATGATTTCAAGAGACCCGTTATTTTAACCGTGTTTAAGACGTTCTCGTTTTCTTCCTTGGTGTCAACTTTCGCACTTGCCGTCAGTCTCAAGTTACTTCAAAATGTTCAGTGTACACCATCTCAGTTGCGCACTTACGTTCTGTTTGCAATATTAGGATTGAGTCTCTGAGGGACAATATTTTAAAATTTCAAGAAACTTCAGAAACACTCTGCATGTACTTCTAGACGTCCTAGTCTCAGTAGGTGACGAGCCAGGAGTGATTACGATGAAAATCGAATATTAATGGAAATACAATGACTATCTTATGATTTTCAAAATAGTAACAGAGAGGAAGTAGCATATTCATAAACCCACCACATGCATTTGTGTGAAGGATATGGTTACGTAAACAAGAAGATTAATAGCATATTATTGCATGGTCACCTGCCGTTCTTGGAGTGCATTCACCCAGAGGACACGCAACCCTCCGTAGTTAGAGCCTTTTGGAATTGTTTCCATGCCGCCTGCTCTGCTGGGCATTTTCGCGACCGCGCCTCATTGCAGCAGCGAGTATCACGTGGGCACCCTGACGGTCACTGCTTTGTGGCGCAATTGGGGCGAACGTAATTTCAAGAGAGATAAGTTGAACGTTGTGTGGAAAGTGTTTGAAAAGTAGTGAGACCATCTAAAAATGAGTTTGCGCATTTGAATTACACATTGCCAATTTGTCGCTCAACTATTCCCAAGATCATTCTTGCAAAAAGTCATCCGGCAGCGCTGCTCGGTAAAGATGACAAGTCTGTCAGTTAAGATAGAGACTCCTCCGAGTTAGGGGTGTTTGCGTGAGCTGTGTTACGTTCCGGGCAAACCGACGACATAAAGTCCGGCTTTTCGGCAAGTGCGTATTCCTTGAGAGCCAATTAAAATGTAAAAGCAACGGACCGCGGACGTGGTGTTATAAAGACCACATGTGTGAGCAAATAAAAACCCGCGCTACCAAAACTACAACGATTTAAACCCCTCTTACAGTGCCCGCGTCTCCTGGCAGCAGATCAGTCAGTGTGACTACAAAGTGTTACGGATGGTTCACAAATTTATCTTTCAGTGTGCTCAGTTGCATTACGTTCCGTAAGCGCTTACGACAAGCAAACACACAGACACACTGGCGTCATCTATCGGGCAGATTCAACCCAAACACGGACAAGAGCGTTTATCTGCAAAACCAATTGTTAAAGGGAACAACAGCATACAGGTACATCGGAGCAACGATTACGAGCGACAAGGACTACCTGGCCGAACACGAGAAAGACGATATAGCAAAATCTAACAAACTAAACGGAGCAGTTTTGCATCGCGCCCGACACTCGTGTAACAACTATTCGGCAGGAAGAGCATTGTGAAAATCAATAGCAGCCCCGGCGTAACGTACGCAAGCCGCGTGCTTACCTACAGCGTAGCTCCGCTCCGCTTTGACCCTCAGGCTAAAATCGCCGGTCAGCCGAGAGTGCACTAAAATCGCAGCTGCAACGTCACCACGAAAGGGCCGACGACAGGCTGCGGATGTCGGAGCCACGAAGCAACGCCCACCGACACCGAGGCCTAAAAGAGACCGACAAGTGTGGCAGCATTGGAGTATGTCAGAGTGCACGAGGCGGTTTTAGGATCTCTGCTTTTACCCTTAGGTGGATGCAGGTCCTAGTTTGACATTTGACTCCATTCGTCACTCCGGTGGTCTGCCTGGTTTTCATTTCAAATCATGCCGGACGACTGTAATGATAGCATCGTGTCTTCGAAGCAACTAACACTGGAAAGCCAAAGGCTTAAAGGCGCGGAATGTAACAACTCCTATCATGCTTGAAAATGTGCAGGTTCCAACAAAAAAAACCAAATTAAAAGCTATGATTTCCTCTGATTTGTTGTCTTGGAGGTGTACAACTTCCACAGTACACTCCCAACGACAATCGCTGCGAACTAACAGACAGAAACTTCAGCTTCCGAAACTGAAAAAGGCACTAAAAAATAAAGAAAAATAAAGACGTTTACAGTTTTCTGCTGTGCTGACATTAGGGCACAGCTATTTAGGAAGAGAAGGAGGAAGAGGAGGGGATGGTGTGCCCCTCCTTCCCCTCTTCCCCCTTTCCTCCTTCTCTCCTCCTCCGCTCCCCTATAGCAAGAAATGTAGCGAAAAATTTCCCGCTAAATTTAGTGGTAAATTTAGCAAACATTTCTCCGCTAAATTTACCTAGAAAATATTCCCGTAATGCAAAGCGCGGTTACGTCCGGTTGCATTATTTCCAGAATGCAACTCGCGCGGTTAGGCCGACGCCTACGCCGACGGCGACATCGCTCATCCCGGAAGCGGTCACCTAAGAGCGGCGCTCTAGAAAAGACCTAATGTCGCAAGTGTTAAAAAATCGAATCAAATACTGATGGAAGTCTTAAATATAATCTAGACCATCGGAAAAAAAACTGAATCTGCAGTCAGCA